>BMAV01007057.1:0-26316 GCA_019973955.1 Trichonephila inaurata madagascariensis
GAAAAAAACTGGATTATTTAAAAGGTCTGTAGCACAAAACATACCCGATCGTTCCCAAATTCAAGAGACCTTTTCTAACGCTGAAAGATGCTCTACAAAAATAGTCGTACTGCATATTACAGCAGAATTAACTGTCGAAAAATTAGATGATCATTGTTAACAACCACATAAAAAATAAATAAGTAAACATGGTGAAAAATATCGCAGAATAGAATATGCAAAGATCAGAGAAGCACATCCAAATCATGGTTTTAAATAATAAATTATTTTAAAATTAGCACTCGACTATTATTCATTATTTCCACTGAAGGACTGCATTGTTGCGAAATATTATTTTGTTATCTTAAAAATCAACAAAGAATATTTTTGAAGTGTTATTTCTATTGGCGCGTTTTGCTGGAGAGTTAAATTGAATGATGCGTTTTAAAAAGCCAAGCATTGTCACGCTCGGGTTTGTAACGCTTGTAACAATGGATCAAAATTTTCCGTAACAATGTTAAGTCCTTCAAAACTTATTATAAGTATGAAAAACAATTCCCCAAAAATTTGGGTTTTTGCCGTTATCAAGAGCAACAACGAAAACTTTGCATTTTGGAAAATTAAGTTCCAAAAATTTTCCCATCCTAAAATCTACATCTCTCGAAATCTACAAAAAAAATTTTAAAAGGGTTTTCACAAAACAAACTTAAAAAAAATCACAAATATCTTCACAAACTTCATTTCCACAAAAAGGGAATATCAATATATTCTTTAATTTCAAATTTTCGTGCAAATGTTTTGGGATCTCGATGACAGTGTTATCAATATGTAACTATTTTGGGGAAAAAGGTAAATAATGAAGAAAACATAGATGGTCCAAATTTTTTTGTATTTAAATTCAAAGACAATCACAGAGCTGGTTTGCTATATAAAAAAAATAAGAAAGATACGACATCTTATGTCACTTCAGAAATAGTATAAATACTACTGAATCTTTTTGGATTTAAAGGGCATGTATTGAAGAAATTTTTACACGAAATATAGAGCAGAAAATGGACAAATACTTCTAACGCGGTTTTTTTTATATTTCACCAATAAAAATGTAGAAAATTTTAATTCATTCACAAAAAATTTTGTTGCTTACACTGTGAAACCCGGGTCAACTGTACTGAACAAATTGCCTATTATTTTAAGTGGGGATTTTTTAATGTAGATTTTTCAAAAGACAAATCAAATTCTTTCGTAGATTTTTTTTAAATCAAAATTCAATTTAATGATGTTAAATGATCCAAATGAAAACCCAACAAAGTACAAAACAGCTCTTGATGGAGTTTTTTATAAATGTTTAATTAATTTTGAATCTAAAGTATTTATAACCTATTTCAGCTTCCATAAACCTATTGTTTGCTTCTTATAATACAATTAATTCACAAATATGATAGTAAATATTTCGCAAAAAATATTACTTTATGTACAGACATATATGAATAAATAATTTCATATAACAATACTAATATCCCCTTGTTTTTTATTTACCTAACTTATCCCTGAAATAACATTACTAAATTCGAAGTTATCACATCAATCGTGTGGTCATAAGCACACACACTCTTTTTTATCTAATGGTAGATTATGAACAGTTATTAACAGAGTTCATCAATCTACCTAGGACATTCACCGAAAGCAGGTATCTCTTTTTAGTGCGGCGCCATATAGGCGGATACCAATCGCCACAGGTAATCTTGACGCCCAGTTTCCTCCCTAGAGGGAGGCACCTGAGCTCTGACGATGCGAACCTGTACTAAGATTTAATTTTGTCTAGAGCACCCCTCTTTTACATGCCGTATAATCATACGACATGGCCACGACAGACACCGGCTGCATAGACCCCTACTCAACATTGTAAACTCCACTGTAAGTTGAGACACATTTTTTGGGTGTAAACTGTTGAAGTTGTTAGTAATGTTGGCAGTTGCAGCCCTTCGGTCACAGAGGTGATGCGTAACGATCTCAGAAATCAATGCACCGTGGCCGGCAAACCATTGGCTGGCGATTGGTCATATCACCATCAATACACCATTCCGATAAGGACTCACAACGGCTGCTTTTGAGCATCCCAACAAGCATGCCATTTCTGAAATAGATGTTCAAAGTCTTCGAGCGATGACGATCTGACCTTTATCGAAATCTGATAAATCAGCTGATTTTTTCTCTAAAGTTGCTAAACACTCTACTTCAGCGTTTCTCAAAATGTGGGGCGCGCCCCCCTTGGGGGTGTAATAACTCTACGAGGGGGGCATGAACATATTGAAAAGTCTAAAAAAAAATGATTTAAAAAAATTACTAATTTACTGAAAGTAAACAAAATATATTTTGATATAATAAAAAATAAAATACATACTGATAAAAATAAAATGCATACTAATATAATATAAATGTATCAATACTACATAATGCATTTGGCATTTAATTTAACAATACGAAGTTAGGAACAAGTTTAATGATTACCAGAGGCCCCATAGTCTTGTTAGAGATAAAATTATTTACAAAAATTAACACTTATCTTAATAATTTTTTGTTCGGTTTATAAATAACCCTTAACTGTGTGTGTGTGTGTGTGTGTGTGTGTGTGTGTGTGTGTGTGTGTGTGTGTGTGTGTGTGTGTGTGTGTGTGTGTGTGTGTGTGTGTGTGTGTGTGTGTGTGTGTGTGTGTGTGTGTGTGTGTGTGTGTGTGTGTGTGTGTGTGTGTGTGTGTGTGTGTGTGTGTGTGTGTGTGTGTTTTTGGGTGTGTGTGTGTGGGGTTGGTGTTTTGGGGTTCCCCAACTTTTCTCAAATTGTGGGGCGCGCCCCCGGGGGACCGTGCCCTTTGCGGGGGGGGAAATTTAAAGTTGAAAGCAAAATTTTATTTAGTTAATTTTTTTTTTTACCCGAAATTAATAAAAAATTCTGTTATAAATGTATGGGGCTACACGATGAAATTTAAAATTTAATTTAAAAAATAAAAAGTTAAGAACAAGTTTAATAATTCCCAGTGACCCCAGGCTTGTCATATATAAAATTATACACAAAAAATAAACACCGATAATTTTTTTTTTGATTATAATTAATCCCTTTAAATACCGATTAAAAAAATTAGCGTTCCCTTTCCCAAAAGCCAACTTTGGTTTTTTCCCGGGCGCGTATATGTATTGGGGGGGGAGGAAGGTTGATTGATTGAAATTTGCGTACTGTTAAGCTACAGGGGCTTTTTGGGGACGGACCCGTAATTTTGAACCAGGTCAAGTGACGATTTTAGCATGTATTCTAATCTGTGACACTAAATATCATGAAAATTATCCATTTATGTGCTTTTTTAAAATCACGGTTCCGAACGTAGTCGGATACCTTAAACTGACCATAAAATCAACAACTTTGCATTAATTTAGAATTAAAAAACTGGGCAACCAAAATGAAACACTAAATAATAATATTTGATTAATAAAAAATCATTTAAAAAAAATAAATTTTCCATTTTTTTGAAAAAAATTTCCCCTTAAAAAAGCATCTACGCTTTTATAGATGTTAAAAAGATGCTGATCTTGGTTGTGTGTTAATTGAGGCTTGGTGCTAAAAGTTGTTTAAATATAAAAATAATATAAAAGTTTCATTATAAGACTTCCTGTAGATTGTCGAGGAATGCTATAATCCTGAGACAATTCTTTTGTGGAAACACACATGCTTCTTTTTCAGCGGGGTTTTTTAAAAATTGGAAATAAAAAGAAGTAAAAAAAAGGGGTCGGTATTTTTTTTAGCATAAAAAAAAAAAAACGCAAGACATATAAAGGAAAATATCTATAGATCCTCTATTTCAAGGGAAAAAACTCAAAAAACCCATCAAAACATACTAAATGGGCAGTTCAAATTGCGAATTCTCTTTTTCGTCCTTTCAAAAATTGTTTGGAAAAAGAAAGCTTTACTCGGGAATATTTTTCCCAAAATCAAAAATTGGGAGTATTTTTTGTTTTTAATATTTTTGAATTTCATTAAAAATCGAAGTTATATTTTTAATGAAAAATTAGATATGGTGTCGAAAATAATTATCCACATTTGTTCGTGTAGTTTTTATTCGTGGTTATTTTGGAGTTGAATGTTTTATTAATTGATTACATGATAAAAATTCAAAACAAATAAAGTTATAGTATCTAAAAAGTAGTAGTTAAAGGTAGAAATTAGATAAATATAATAAAATAAAATAGACATTTCAAAGAAACGTTAATGTGCACATTTTTATACTTAATTCGAGAAATATTTTTCATTAAATTTCAACAATCTCTCCATTATTATTTATTATTTATATACCTGAAAATCAATATTTGTTTAAAAATATAATACTCTTAAAAATTTTGTGTAATGATTACTTAAAACAGTGTGAATAATCTGTGTCTGGATGTCTAATATGTTAATATTACTCGCTGTTGTATTTATTTTATGCTGAAACTGCAATAGTCGCAACGCCATTCCTTACATTAGAATGGCTGACCATGGTTCAAAATTACGAGATCCGTCGCCAAAGTCCTCGTGTAGCTGAACAGTGCGACGTTAATATTCACTTATTCACTCAATATATTAGAATGGCGATTCAAGGAAAATTTGGAGGAATGTTGTAAATAGAACCAAGTTGGCATCTTTTTTGGCGAGTTGACGACCATATGGACGCTTCTGGAAATGACTGGAGAAATCAAATGTCAAAATCTATGACGTAAGTGGATTTTTGGGGAAAAAATCCGTACAGAATATAAATAGGACCCGCTCACTGAAGTTGATTTAATATTATTTTGACTATTGAAAGTCGATCAGCAATTAGTTATTACTTCGGCTGTTGAATTGGATGAGCGAATACTTGAGAATAATCTTTAACATACTTGGATTTTAGATATTACAGCGCTCACTCTGGGGGCGCTTTTAAAAAATCCAATTTGGGGGAATTTTTAAGTGAATTCTAGTGCAAATCCCTGTTTTTTAAAGGGATTGTTTTAAAAACAAAAATTTTAAAAATGCTTCTGAAGAACTGTATTGCTCCTTGAAATTGGATAGTATAAAATTCTCGAGCCCGGGAATAAACGTAACCCATTTTTTATAAAAAATTTAAAAGGTTTTTAAAATTTCCCAAATTTTGGTTTAAATCCTACCCACTTAAATATTTTCCCAAAAATACTTTGTACTATAAAGTGTTTTAAAACAGATACAAACTCGGTTTCGGTTAAATGTTTAAAAACTATTTTTTTCAATGGAAAAGAAAATCTTTTTGGTTTAATTGATTAATATTTCTACTTTTTGGGTTAAATTTTTTAAATTATAAATTTTTTACATTTTGAAAAAAATATTTTAAAATTTATTAACTTTAGAACTATTTAGGGTACGTTTATTAGTACACTTCCTGTTTTTAAATTTGTTACAAATATTTTATATTTTATCCTTCAATTTTCAACCAATGTTAAAGCAAATCGATGATCTAAGTTCTTATAGTTAAATCAGTTTCTAAAAATATTAAATTTTGAATAATTTTGTCAAAACACGATATTTTGAATTTTCAAAAAAAAAGAAAGAAAAAAAAAGAAAAAAAAAAGAAAAAGAAATGTTTTAATTCAAAGAGATGTCAATTACTTAAATTGAGAGTTTAAGCTTTCCACAAAATGCAGTAAAATAACATAAACATCACTGTTAGAATTATTTTAATTTCAAAGCGTTTCTTAGTTTTTAATTCCGTTTAAAAAGCAATTTAAGATTTTTTTTTTTTTATTCGTGCAGATATGTCTTCTCTTTTTTTATGGCAGAAGATTGTACTAATTAATTTTAAAAAAGTTATTTTTGTAACATCATTTCCCTTAGGAAAAACTTTCAAAACTTTGGTTTCAATTATTCAACGATATATTTTAAGTTTAATTACATCAAGTTTTTATCTCTAGATAATATTCTTGCATCGAACATCTGGTTAACTAACATGAACACTTATAAAGAATTAGGTTTTTTTTTTTGTCCAATTAGATGTAAAAGTTAATGAGAAATGAATTTAAAGATAAATTTAATTTAGATTTCATCGAAATATTTTTAATCTTTTTTCTTTGCTTTGATAAATTTCGGGGAAAAAATCCAAAAATGTGTACGATATTATTTTCGTAAAAGTCTTATGTGATCATAAGTAATTTATTAAAAACGTTTATAAGAGATGATAAAAAAAGAAACACCTGAAAAAAAAATTGTAATGGATTATTTCCAAGTTTTTCTACTAAACCCCAACGAAAATTATTTTAATGATTTGTTTGATTTGAGAACCTCTTTTTGTAAAGCAACCGAAATACATGTCAATGAAGGCTGCTATTCAAATTTAAACGAATAGTGTTCGTAAAAGAAGTTAGTAAAGTATTAACAGTGTTAGTCTGAGATGCATTTGTGAGAATTATACAATATCAGCATACCTTCGCATAGGATTCAGAGCTTTATTGCTATTGTGTAGTTCTGGTAAATCGCGTGGCAGTCTCTCTTTATTTACGCGTGATAAATATAGTTAATTATTATTAATAAATTAGAATATAGCTAACTCCCATTAGTTACTTTTTAACCCTATTTATATTTGGAATTAATTTTTGTTAAAAAATTTTGTTTATATACACTGCTGGTCTGGGAAATGAAACACCCTGAAGGAAGCATGCAAATAACATGGGGGGTTGACAACATGCATTAGTGGAAGTGATATATGCAAAAAGATTAGAATTTCAGCACAGATAAAACATCACCGCCGGGCATTTCGTCAAAAACGCTATTTAAAAGGGATGGGGGATTTCGACGATTTCAAGTTCGGCAATTGCGTTTGTTTTATAAAACGATCAGTTTTCTCGTAAAAAAAAGGGGATCGCTTTTTTATCAAGTATCCGAATTCGACAGAGGAAGGATAGTGGCCTACCGGGTGGATTTATCTTTCAGGGGGAAAACGGTAGTCGTGTTCGACGAAAAAAACAACTTGTTTCGGATATGTGACGGGTTTGGGTGCAGGGGGGGTATTGAGGTACTGGGGGTGCCGACGTGGTCCCATCGCATCCACCTCAGTGCACCATTACACGTGAGGACAAACAAAATTGTGTGCATGGAAGTGACGGATCGCTCAGTCACATCACGAACCCAAACACAGCACATTGGGGTCTTAACGCATCATTCAGTGTCTGAGCGTACCATCCAGCTGTTTTCAGCAAATGGTCTGTCCGCAAAACGTCCCTTCCGATCTACCCCTTTACGCAAAACCACAGGGTTTTCCACCAATGGTGGTAAAAAAGGATGTGGGTGGCAGGAATGGAATGAAGTTGTCTTTGCTGACGGGGTCACGCATCTGTCTGCCCCAAAACCACGATGGTTTGGATTCGAGTCTGGAGAGGGGAGAGGGATGCTGAACGGGTGCGTTATTTTGCCAAAACTGGTCCTGCATCGGAAAATTTTGGTTTTGAGGCGGTATTGGATATCACTTTCGCACTCTTCTAGTACACATTGCTGGTACTTTAAACAGCTAGCGTTACATATCCGAGGTGTTGGAGCCAGTTGTACTTCTTTAACTTCATGGCTTAGCCACAGGCATATTTCAACAGGATAATGCGCAACCACACGTGGCACGCATTATCCAAAGGTTCTTCGTCAATCATCAAATTGAATTGCTTCCCTGGCCGGCTCGCCCTCAGGATCTTTCACCGATAGAAAACATGTGGTCCATGGTTGCTCAACGATTGACACAGATTACACCCCCAGCTGCCACACCAAATGAACTTTGGCAACGTGTGGAAGCTGCTTGGTCTGCTGTACCCCAAGAACACATCCAAAGTCTCTTTGAATCAATACTGAGGCGTGTGGCAACGGTGATCTCCAACAATGGCGGCTACTCTGACTACTGATTCTGGCAGGAACCACACTTCACAGAAGTCTATAAATTTATTCATTTGATACTTGGTCAACATGCTATCTACAAAATAAATTTTGTTGTGCTATCTCTTGTCTTTCTTGGTGTTGCATCTACGGTGGCCAGCAGTGAATATATATATATATATATATATATATATATATATATATATATATATACTAACCGTTACCTGCCCGTTTCGCTGGGTATTTTATAATGTTGTTTAATGTGTGTGTATGTGTGTGTAAATTATTGATATACAAGTCTTAGAATTCAGCGTCCAATTGAATTTAAAAATGTTCTTATAATTCTCACTTCTTGATTTAAAGAAAATGGACAGGACTTCTGAATAATGGTATCTTAAACTGAAGAAAAATTATCTATTTCGCTCCCGTAACCCGTTCCCCCGAAGGCATTTTCACAAAACCCCTTTTTAGTGCATCTCTCCATTTTTATTACTTTACAACTACCATCGTCTTATAAGTTTTTCACAAAGAGGATCATCACACTCTGTATGAAAAACTGACATGCTATTACACATCTGACTGTCACCAGATGAAATTATTTGACGAGCTTGTAAAATCAAACGAAATGAAAATCTTTATATATGAAGATTTTTTTTGAAAAAAAACCACTGCGAGAATATACCTCGTAAGTGGCGCTGAGCACAAGGGTCTAATTCAGTGATGCCAGGCTACGAGTTACCTCGTAGTGGTTTTTTTTTAATAAACATTACTGTAAATGCTATTACAATATTATACCAATAACTTTTTATTATTATATTTTGTAAAATTTTATGTTTTCCTTAAGGTATCCGACTACGTTCGGAACCGTGATTTTAAAAAGGTGCATAAATGGATAATTTTCAAGATATTTAGTGTCACTTTGATTAGAATACATGTATAGAATAGTTTTAAGGACTTTATAACAAAAAAATTATTTAAATACAATATTTCAGCAAAAAATTAACTTAGAATAACCTTCTTTCAAACTGTTCTCCGTTTGTGAAAAAATGCTTCTATTATAATAATATTTTGCCTGTATATAGCTCAGATCTCTGTACAGAGGCTCAACTATGATTTTTGAAAAATTCACATTATTTTCAGAGTTACAACCCATTGAAATAATTATCAGCGTTTTTCTTAAGATCTCTCCCCACTGTTGTGTAGTAAAATATGAATAAACCCACTTCTAAGTTATAGACTTCAAAAATTATAGTTGAGCCTCTGTACAGAAGTCTGAGATATATACAGGCAAAATATTGTTATATAATCAAAGCATTTTTCACAAAAGGAGAACATATTGAAAATGGGTCATTCTATGTTCATTTTTTGTCAAAATATTGTACATAAATAATTTTTTATTGTAATACTATTCTTAAAACAGTTTTATATACATTTTCTAACCTAGGTGACACTAAATATCATAAATATTATCCATTTATACGCTTTTGCAAAATCACGGTTCCGAACGTAGTCGGATACCTTAAAAGACAACCTTGACACCAAGGGCAAGACTCTGTAAATTTACCCGGCAGTCAATGGGTTAAAATATCCTGCAGAATTCAAAAAAGTACTTCTTTCTCTTCTAAAGTTTTAAAAGAACTGAAGATAGAATAAACTAGAACAAAAAAAAAAGTTATGTCATAGTAAATTGTTCAGATATTTAAGGGTTTTTGTATCGTTTCCGGATTGATATTCCTTGTAATACTTTTTGTGGCTTAAATATAACTATGGTCCTTAATACTGGATTTAGAATTCGAGGAATTCACGTTCCACAGCTCAGTCAGAAACTTGGTTACAAGAATTGAAGCATAAAATAAGTTGTTGTTAGGAAGAAATTACCAGAATAAAAATATACTCCAATGCAGGTCTTACAGAAAATATTTCAGCCCTTTTTATCAGTGATGTGATGTTCTTCATATTCCTCTGTATCTCAAAATAAACTTTTCGATAATACATATTTCTTTTTTCCCATTGATGAAATGGATTGTTTAATATTTACGCGAGTACATATATAAAAATAAATAAAAGTGTTTTTTCTTTTCAGTTATTGATTTAATATAATTATGATAGAAAAGTTTTGAGGAATGCTGTTTGATTAACTTTTCAAAGTACCTGTAACTTTAATGCAAAAATAATGTTTAAATATTAAAACCTCATTGATTTTGCGTAATGCATGACACAATCCTTTGTCAATTATGTTTTTTAAAAAAATGTTTTCTTTACTTGATATTGCACTTTAGATTCTAAGTAAAACTTTTTACTTCGTCTCATTTTTATAAAATTTATACTTAAATATTTGAAACTTGAAATACTTGAAAAGAGATACAAGTTTCACAGTCAATAAAAATTGTCTTGTTATATGGCACTTAGTTTAGTTATAATTACTTTTTAGAAAAAGGTAAATCATTCATTGATTTTCACTTAAAACATTATTTCGACAAAGCATGCTTCACCCATTCTTCTCTCTCTGTTTCGTGATTTTCGGTCTAGCTGTTTTCATCATTAAAATATTCTGTATTCGTTTTATTCATGTTCGTATGTATTACTTATGAGGAAATTACTTACATCTACTCTTAAAAAAAATTTTAAGAAAAATTAAGTCGATTCCTACGTAGGTCAACAAAGAAAATTTTTATTTTAGTTAATAAAATTTAATTAATGAATTAGTATTTGAAATAAACTGTTTTTACATCAAGAATCATCCACTACAAATTTTTTAAAAATGCATTTGAATTTGAGTGGATGAATAAAAATAACTATTCGAAACCAAGAAAAAGTTCTTTAAAAAAAACCTACTGGAACTAGTTCTAACTTCGTCAGAAATGACGCAGAATAATTTAAAAATTAAAAATTAAAATTTAATTAAGGAATTAATATTTGAAAAACTGTATTGACATCAACTACAACTTTAAAAAAAATGTATTTGAAATATATATATATATATAGGAAGAGAGCGAACTGATAGAAGAAATTGAAAAACGTGCGTGTCGCTTTTAGAGTAAATATGTTTGAAATTCTAAAGAAATTCATTTCACTGAATATCTGCCCCTCATTTTTAACCCTTTAACTGTCTAGTTATTTTGATGTTTTGAGAACATAAATTGTCACCATTATTCAAAAGACTTAAGAAGCCGAAATAAACTTCATCCGATGTGTATTTGGATATAAAACAATAAGAGGCTTTTAAAAAAAATTACCCGTGTAATACTTGGGCGTGACATTCTAATGCCTAGCTAGTATCCATTCTTTTAGTGTCATGCCCGAGATAATCTCAGTTATGACAGTTAAAAGGTTAAGAAAGATGACATTTTATGTATTTTGTGTTCACACCTAGTGTATGTGCGTTTGTAATTCTGTGTATTTATGCAAATAAACTTAATATATATACATACTGTACTGTTCGAATTAATTGCGACAAATGAGAAAAAAATTTATTTTTTTTTGAAAACTTTAGCTTTTTATAAAATAATACTTTCTAAATAATACCTCTACCTTCCCCTAAATAAACTGAAAAATCTGTATATTAGTACGAAGTATGTCTTTCTTTAGCAGAAATGACCTTTTCAACCCACGGGGTACTGCCGACTCAGTTGACAGTGAATACATTGGTAAGAAAAAGGGAGAGAGAGAGAAATTTCGGGAATTTTTAAATGAGTGTTTAACGAATAAGTCTCAATATGTACCCTCCAACAACTTCACGTGAGTTCAAGTCTTAAATTCAAAAATTGTTACTTTGCATTTATCAGTTCCTGGAATTAATTTTGTAATGGTTTGGAAATAATTGTATGGGATAATTTCAAACACAACAAAGACGTAAATTTACTATTGCTAAACTCTCAGTCATTATTTAGCAATCGTTATAGCTGTGGAAAGTAATCAGTTGAGTTTGTAAATGTCGAAACAAGCTGAACCGAAAATTAAAATCTTTCCTCCGTTAAACAAATTGTACATAGAATATCGATTTTTCGATGCGTTAAGATTTTCGAATATGGTAATTGTTTGAATGAGGATTTTTAGATTTCGAACGAAAGTTTAAGCACTACAAGAAAAGTTGTGTAACTGTATTCTATTGGCTAGAAGTTAAATGGAACGAGTTAACGACAGCAGAAAATAAGTAGTTTATATAAATGGTATTTATCTTTAAAACACTCCTCCCATTCTTCTGATTTAAAAAGTACAAATAAATTTAATTCAAGTAATCCTTCGTTTAAAGTATGCGACTACCCTAAAATCATGATTTCTTAAGAAAATGGACAAATCTTTTTATAATTTTCTTTTATAGGCCATCTTATAAGCTTTATAAAAAAATCAAGTTTTTTTTTTATTTTCTATTCACTAGAACAAAAATTACAAGTGTTTTAATAAAAGAAGATGCCATATAGCTTTACATAAGATGTCAAACTTGAAAATGCGTTTTACTTGAAATGTGTTTTTTTCGGAAAGTTCAAACGGGGGCAGCGATTGCTCAAAAAGTTTTTACAATAATTTGCTGAAACATTTTGTTTATGTTCTGTATAACAGTAGAAGTGTTTTAACCTTCAGATTTATCGATCGCTGTTTTATTACAAATTTTACAGTTCTTTATGTGAATAAAATCACTGTTTTTAAAGCAATTTCATATACTAACTAAGAAAAAGGGCTCTAGTTTTTGTAAAAATTAAAATATCTCTTATCCTGAAGGTCATTTCATACATGAATAATAAAGTAACACATCAAAATTGAACAATTGAGAATTTGTTATTAAAATTTTTGTTCAGAGTGGGCCCCATTTATGTAATTTTTTGTATATTTTTACCAGTTTTTTCCCATTTTAATAATAATAAATTTTTTTCTGCTTTCAATTTTAGGATTTTTTTCCTTAAAGTATACTAAATAAATCTAAAAATCATAAAAATATCCCCATATTTTATTTTTCAAAAAGTTGTCGCAAAATTTAAAAATTGAGAGTTTGTTCATTTATTATTTGACCAGAGCGGGTCAAATTTATGCAATTTTTAAAATTTTTACCCATTTTAGTAGTAATTATTTACTTTTCTTTTTTTAATTTTATCCTTTTTTCTTAAAATGTACTGAATAAATCTAAAAACCACACAAAAAATCTCCATATTTCCATTTTTTTTTTTTAAAAAAAATGTTTTTGCAACTATAAGGATACCTTAACGCCAAATTCCCACAACACAGTTTCAGAATAATACGGTTAACAAACTCTTTAAATATATCATTAACCTTTTGTTATAGAGATATGCATGTATATACAGGGTGTCCTCGGATCATTGAGACAGACTTTAAGTGGAGGTAGGCGACATCACAAGGATTCAGATTTGCATTGCAAACATTGTCGGAAACGTCTTCATTCGGCGCTAGGTGGCGTTGTTCACAAGAGCATTTAAGAAAACAAACCTTCATTAATGAAGTCATTTGAACTTTTCCGCTGAGGAGTACGGAACATTTTGCAAACACCAAGCGCCTGATTTACGGATTGGCGGAAAGATGTGCATGCGCAGCAGAAAGATTGTATCCCGAAAGATACCCACAAGGAGATGTACCGGAACACCGTATGTTTGCTAATTTGCAACACAATCTGTGTGAATATGGGTCATTACGAGGTAAAGGTACAGTGAGGACGAGCCACGAATGATTTGAACTCCCAATATGATATTGGGATTTCCCAAAACGGTATTCAGCATATTTTGTTCCATGCATGAAACAAAATGTGTTTGGATACCATGGCCCATTGGAATGCGTGTGCGTTACTGGGGCAATATTTGCATATCATTGTAAATATTGCCACAGTAATCTACCAGAACTTACGTTCTGGAAGATTCCTTCTGGTACACTTGCGGTAGGTGGCGCTGAATGGAATATTTTGTGAAAACAGATCCTGCTGGAAGTCGTCATTTGCAATCCGAGGTAGCAGGATGAACTCGAATTCAAACGAAGAACTTCTAGACTTGCTAATCGTGTTTGGAGCTGCGGACTGTAATGGGCATGCCACTTGGCTGTTGTACCAAGGAAGTTACTCAAACAGACGTGTTCAACATCACACGACCTTAGCAAGTGTTAACAGAAGGTGGCTTGAGTCTGATTGCGGTCATATAAAAAGTTTGGTGCGCGAGACGCCTGTTCCTTCAGATGAAGATCTCATCCCTCGAATATCCGTGATTTCCGGGTGAACACGTGACATGCCAGGAACCTTCTAGAACGTAAAGACTTCCATGCAATACCACTGTCAGGCCTGCCAGACGATTTCTGTTCGTAATTTCGAACATTTGTTTCATACAACCTTTCAATAAAATGTTTTCTGTCCCCTTATTGTGTTGCCGTTTGTATTCTTTTTCTCTGCTTCTTTGCACCATAGCTCACAACTGCGGCATTTCTAACCACCCTGCATTCCTATGTGATTCCCTGTCGTCTCGGAGCCCACTACACACCCTGCAAAAGTTTGTTGGTCTGGTATCGAATCAGCCTGTATATTTATATATGTACAATAGTATCCAATATGTATGCATATTTATATATGACATGTTTTGTGAGTCAGAAACAGACTTTGTTTTTAAAAAGGAACTTTATTTGAGGAAAGTTAGACATCATCTGACGCTAAGAGGCAGAGAGGAAAACGAACGCCACATAAATTTTAGTGGGTTAACACTTAAGACGCCGATCGCGGATTTCAAAGAGCACTTGAAAGTTAATGCTGACATATAGGGCTATTAAATATAACGATTTGGAATTAGACATGTTTATTGGCTAGGCCATATGTTCGGAAGAAATAAATGGGTGATTAGTTTGATACTTGAAGAGTTAATGATAAAAAATAAAAGTTAAGTGCTAGATAGGGAATTTAATTCTTTAATCTAATTTAATTATTCTTACATATATTGAGGTTTAAACACTGGCGAAAGAGAGATAACAAGGATATCAAAAGACAGCTTTTTTTTTTTAAATTCAAAAGAACAAAACTTCTTCGTTTCTCCTTTCTCTAAACAGTAACATTACATTGCATAGTAACCGTGGTAACCTAGAGGTCAAGTTCACGAGTCCCAGTCTTGTACAGCTGAAGAGCCGCCATGCAAAGGGGGTCGATGCACGTTAAATATGTCGATTTTCAAATGTCTTCCCGTTGGTGTGGTGTAGAAGTTAGGAGAGGGGAGAGTACCAGCTCACAGGTGTCGTCATCGTCACTTGATAATGGTTCAAAATTGCGATAACCGTCGCCAAAACTCCACGAGTTGCTGAATAATGTGACGTTAATATTCACTCCCCCACTCATTACATTGCAAGATATTTCTACTGTTTTTTCATAAAATCCGTGCGACATATACAATTATTACTGTGGAAGCAAGCATAAACACGTCATTAAAACAAATATCTGTTGTAGAGAGGAAGTTGAAAATATTCCTTGCTTCACTCTATTCGTTTTTATGAGCTTACTAATCCCCATGTCAACATTGTTAAAAAGTTCTTAAAATTCCTACTTATGAAGTACGAGCATCTTTCTATATATAACTTTCACATGAAATCCCTTATAATATTCCAATAGATAAAGATTACTTATTTGAATAAATAAATATTCTAATAAATACAGAAATTTGGCGACAGACAAAGGGGAATTACATCTCAAAGAAATAAGAAATTTCATGCTTCTCAGATCCATAAGGTATAACAAGGGCATGTGCATAAGTTCTTCTGTTTGTATGCTTATTTTCAAAGAATTATATTTGTTTGTCGAAATATGCATTTTGCAAGATATTTTGCATGTGAGTTTTATTTTATTCCAAATTTTACTTCAAAGGAGTTACAAACAACATTTTATATCTGTAGTTCAAATAATAATATTATTTATTGTTAATCTTCTCTTGGAAATCAAGTCACAAAAATTATTCATCTATTACAAATTCTTTACTTTTCATCAAAATTGTAATTCCATATAGGAAACATCTGATCTATTCCACAGCCTTTTGTACAAATTTAAGAACCATAGAAAAACAAGAATTCCACAACAATACAACATTTTATAAAACAGACAAAAAAAATAAAACTCTCTCTCTCTCTCTTACAAAGTTACTTAAATATCAGTATTTTGAAGCACCTCCTTTGTTTTAAGGCGACATGGTACCCAAAAAAATCATCAAGCTATCGATATTGTTTATTGGATTATATGATACCTCGAATCATTATGAACATTCCCGGAAAATTTCAAAGCATTTTCTACATTTTTATTTTCATTTCAAGAAAGAGTTGTGCAATTCATGCAAAATTTCTATTTTGTGTATTGTATATTTAAGAGCAAATGGATTTGGTCAAGATTTAAAAGTTGTGCGTACTTTTTATGATATTATTATGAATTAAATTAAAACTTTAAAACGGATTCCCCTAAAGAACAAATACTAAATCTCATTTTGATAACTGATAATTAAAAATCAAATTCGCAAGCACAGCATAATTCTCCCATTTTTATATATTTGTTTTCGGTAATACATATACCCATTTATGTGAAGTTCAATACAATATTATTAAAATATTTTAAGATATTAATTTAAATAAATGCACAGATGCAATTCAATTTCGATATATTTTACCTATAAATTGTTATTTAATTTTGCTTTCATTCGTGTACGATATTTAACATGCGAAGGCTTTTAAAATCATGAAATCAAAAAATAAAGGCATAAACATCTTTTGTTCATGTTGTGCATTATTGAAGTTGTAAAACTGAGCATGAAATTAGCTCCAAGATGTTTGTATTTATTTTCCTATAATTATTAAGGTAAAATTTTATGAAATATTGATCTTTCATTTGTTTTCTTTTATATATTCACTATGCCAATATACTATTTAATTGTTCTACATTTTTGCAATTTCTTATGGTAAGCAGTTTTAAATAAGCTAATTAACATTTCATAAAAGTTTCAGACTATTTGATAAATATTATATCATGCTATTCCTGGAATGAAAACTTCAAACTGATGTTTTTCCATGTTTAATTTTTCATCATATATTATCATTCAAAACCCTAAGACTTTTTTGATAGATGAACAAGAGATGTGATTTTTTTAAAAAATATTCTAAACTGTAGGTTTTTAAAACTGTATATGGAATCAGCTCTAAGATATGTAGTAATTGTTTTTAAAAATTTCAAAATCAAAATTATTGCTTTTTCGTAAATTTTCGTATGTTTCACAAAGAAAAAATTAAAATAAAATTAATGAGTAGAAGCATAAAAAAACTATACACAGTTTTATGTAGTATATGATAAGACAGTTCTTTTCTCATACTTTCAATACTCGTGACCCAATATTCAATCATCATTTCAACATTGTATTGAATTCCATAATACTATACTTTAACACTAAAGCTACAGTACGACTTTAACCTCTTATGTGCCACCGACGTATATAAATGTCTCGCTCAGCCGCATTAATTTTTTACGTATACATACGTCTTTCCCAAAACAATCTTTTTCTGTGCACTGCTATCCATAAAATTATGCCTAAGGTTTTGAAATACAATGAAAAGACCTTGACAGTCTGCGAAGGATTTACTTATTTCAAAGGATTTGTTTATTTATTCCTTTTCTTTCCCCTCCCAAAAAATATCGATCAAAATACGCGAGTCTATGTGGAAAACCTTGGTATTGCGAACCAAACCGCGTAACTTTTAATCGGCAGTTAAGAAATTAATTATAAACCGTACAAAAATCTTCAAGATAAATGTTAACACAAGCCCATGGGATCACTGGTAATTATCAAACTTGTTCTTAACTTATTATTGTTAAATTAATAATAAAATGCATTGTACAGTACACACACACACACAGAGATACTTTTTTAAGTGTATTATAACAGTGTAAATGTGTGTTTTATATTTTATTATGTCAGAAAGTGTTTTGTTTGCTTACTTTCAGTAAATTAATAATGGTTTGAATAATCTTTAGTTTTCAACTTTTCAATATGCTCGCGCCGCCCCCCTTGTAGAGTTATCACGCCCCTCAAAGGGGGCGCGCCCCACAGTTTGAGAAACACTGTTATAAGGTACTTCGAAAAAATCTTTTGAAAGAAAATATACATATTTAAAAAATCCTTAGAGATTTAAAAAATGTTGAAAAAAATTTTTTTGAACTTAAATTTTATTAACATTTTGCAATATATTTGAAAAATTTTTATATGAAATTATTAATGAATATAATGACCTTTATAAAATACAATTAAAACCAAATTTCAAAAATTAAAAGTAAAAATAACTTGTAAAGTTGGTACCCAGTCGCCTTAAAGAATATTGTAATCCTATTAGGCATGCATGAATGGAAAACTTTCTGCTAGTCCTAAAACTCTCGGCACACTAAACATTTTTTATTGTTTCAACAAGTGTCTTTGCACTAGTTGGTTGCTTTTCCGAAACGTTAGTTTTCAAAGCACACAAATTTTAGATTAGATTCAACTCCAAGATGTTATCTAGGCCAGTGAAACACTTGATTTTTTCTTTTTTTCTCTTTCTTTTTTGATAGTTCGTAATATACTTTGACCTGTGACGCAGAAACCCATCATGAGAGAGCCCCTTCCCAACACACACAAAGTTAAACATTTGTAGGGTCTGCCCCAAAAGTTTTCGGCGTTATTTTTTGGAAATGACAAAGCTGGCTGTTGGGCCAAAGCTCTGGCTGGAGAATTTGGTGGAGAATCTACTAATACAAGCCATTTGTGCATTAAATTTCATTTAATTCTGATGATTCCTTCATGGTGTTGCATTTTTACAAACAGCGGTTTATCTAATTGATAGCATCCCGTCGTAATGTGATCAGTAGCTAAGTCATGGACGATGTAGCTGCAATAGCCGAGTGAACATCGTTGCGAACTCGTGGCTAGCATATTTTTGTCTTATCTTGGATATGAGGTTTTAACTAAATTCAGTTGTGCAACAGACAATGAGAGCCAAGGCCTACTATGCCCATCTCAGATTTCATGACTTTGGCACTGAGGTGCATGAGCATATTTTCCAGTCAGGTAGTCGGTCTGACGCGAAACTCCCAGAGGTCAGTTCCCAGGCAAGCTTGGTACTCATTTATTGACTTACTGAAGGGATGAAAGGCCTAGCTCAGCCCGGGGTTAGAACCCCGGACCTGTGTCATGGAAATCTATACGCTACCACTGAAAAACTGGACTGCGATATGAGTTTTAGTTCCACTAAAAACTTGCAGTGCAAAGAGACTGATGCCCATTTAATCTGTCATGGCTAAAAGTTTTTATAATCGTCTGAAGTGGAAGTTTGGAGAAGGGAATGGCAGCTCACGCGGCATCTTAGTTATTTGACCGAGGCTCCTAATTACGAGATTCATTAACATCAAGTCCAATTTTAATGAACAATAATTATATACTTATCATATCATGTAAAACTTTTTACCTCTTTTGTGGTATCTAAGGTCATTAGTATATCACTAATTAAACATATCTAATATATGTGATTGGAAACCATCACAATAATGCTCATTAATCTCTACACCAAATGAACTTTGGAAAAAAAATTATAAATCCTAAAAATTTACACCCTGAATTCGTATTACTCGGATAAGGCTCTATGTACGATGCTCTATGAATAAATTCTAGAATATTTGATATAGCAATTACTTTATAAATGGTGTAAAAATATTGAAACAAAATATGTCAACACGAACCACACACTAGTGCGCAATGAGATTTAACAATAGTAATTACTGAAACTGCCCCCTCAGGGGGCTCACCTTCTTTAGGTGAGTACGGGTTTCACACTTTCGAGGTGCCCTAGCGATCTTTTCCTTTTCCCAAGGGGTTTACTGTCTATAGTAAACACGGGTTTCACGTACTCGGGGTTACCCTAGTGATCCTTCTCTATTTTCGACCCTCCTTCTTGTCGTTCAATTTCTCTTTTCTTCTTTTCACATCTAGATCACAGATACGTAGAAATGTTTGGCGCAGCATAGCTAGAATTGGCTCTTGCGCCAAAAAACCTCAAACTAACTAACTAACTCTGAAATTCGTAGTTATAAGCAAATTTATATTCAATGGGTTCGATATATTAGTTTTTTAAAAACAATTGTGTTACTTGAATTAAAAAATCGGCATGAATTAATAAAAGAATAAAACACGCATTAAAAATATTAGGTTTTAGAAATTCGAATTCAATACTTAATCAAAACAAAATAAAATGAACAAGATTTTACCTGAAAAAAGAGTGAGGTAGTGTTTATTTGAACAAAACAGTTTCAGTCCTATATTAGCCCCCCCCCCCTTTATCGCGAGGAATTATTATTCTCATTATCCAATACAGAAAAATGAACTGCTGGTGCAGTTTGGTGCACTTTTCCAATGGTATGGACTAAAATAGGATTCCGACAAAAATAGGCAAAGAACATAATATCTCTGTTTATCAAATTATGTAGTTATTTTATCCCAATTAAAAATAATTAATATTTTGGTTAACTGAAAACCATATAGATTTCATTCTAAGTTGTTTACAAAATTCTACTTCCTGTTGCCTACCTTTCGGCGATATTTAAGAGTAATGAGAGTTAACAAAAATGTTATATAATTAGGAAGTGAATCTTAACAAATATTAATCAAAATTAAAAAATTCATTAGAATCCGAGAGCGGTAAAAAGAAAATTTCTTGCAGGGCTCTAATTAAAGTAAACATGGTGGGTGGAACACCGCTTGTAATAAATGAAGTCAAAATTCGGAGTGAATGTGTGTAATACGAGTATTAAATATAATAATTAATACAGAGTTACTCATAATTTCCTCCAAGATTTCCGAGTGCCGTAATATAAGCTAAGACGAATACAACAAAATGAACATACAAAAGAATACAGAAACAATTTATTAACATATTTTATAGGTATTTTATATGTGAACCCTTGGTCAGACGGAATACAACAAAGCGATTGTAAGGTTTCAGTCATACTCTATTCAACATGGTAGTATCACTGGTAATGAAAGACCCAAGTTTTCGTACCTTCTTTGCCGCGTGATGTAGCTCAACTGTATGAAAAGATTACACGTGCTGCCAATAATTTTGATATTGCCGTGTTGACTAGAGACTAGAGTGAAGGACAAACTGAACTATCGTACTGGTATCTAACCTGTGACCAAAGGAACACATATAGAAAACCAATAAAATATATAAATAAAACTTAAAATTTTTCCATGGTTTTTATTTTCATTTTTTTTATTAGTCTTATTATATATATATATATATATATATATTTTTTTTTACTACAGCACTCCAAAATCTTGGGGGAAATTATGATTAACCCTTTATTTATAGAACCAGGAAGTTTAATATCTCAAAATAAATTCACCAACATGATCGTCAAGTTGCCAGATTTGGTGTCCAAAAATGATACTTCAGTTCTATTGCCAATACTTTGCCAAGTTTCCATTGAAACGCCATTAAAATGCAAGGAAAAATGTTGCTTGTGAATATTACAATTAGAACTAGATAATATATGTAAATTACAGTTTTTAGAATATAAGGTATCCGACTACGTTCGGTACCGTGATTTTGCAAAAGCGTATAAATGAATAATATTTATGATATTTAGTGTCACTTATAGATTAGAAAATGTATAAAAAATTGTTTTAAGAATATTATTGCAATAAAAATTATTTAAGTACAATATTTTGACGAAAAATGAACATAGAATGGCCCATTTTCAAAATATTCTCCTTTTGTGAAAAATGCTTCTATTATAATAATATTTTGCCAGTATATAGCTCAGAACTCTCTACAGAAGAAGTTTTGAAATATATAACTTAAAAGTGGGTTTATCCATATTTTACGACAATAGAGGGGAGCAATTTTAAGAAAAAAACGCCGTTAATTATTTCAATGGGTTGTAACTCTGAAAATAATGTGCATTTTTCAATAATCATAGTTGAGCCTCTGTACAAAGATCTGAGCTATATACAGACAAAATATTATTATAACAGACGCATTTTTCACAAAAGGAGAACATTGTGTAAAAAGGTCACTCTATATTAATTTTTTGCCGAAATATTGTATTTAAATAATTTTTTTTTTTGTAAAAATCTGATTAGAAGTATTTTATACATGTATTCTAATCCAAGTGACACTAAATATCATGAAAATTATCCATTAATGCGCTTTTTTAAAATCACGGTTCCGAATGTATATAGATACCTTAAGAGCATTTTTAAAATGAGTCTTATTTTACATTTCAATCAAATGAAAAATTGAAACATATTATTATAAACATATTTCTATATTTTATTGTTATATATTTACAATAAAAATTGAAACATATTAAGAATAATTAGTAAAACGGATAGAGATTTCTAATTTTCTCCTCTTCCCACTTCTCAATAAATACGTTACGTCATTTTAAACAAAAATGCTAAGAAATGAAGCTTTAAGTAATTATATCATAAAAAAATGTAAAACATTTTGAAAAACAAGGGAAATTTTCTAAATTAAATACACTTCCAAACAGAAACATCAATAATCTCCTTCCGCTAAGCTGTCTTTCTTTTTTTTAAACAATCAACTAAATTACTTCCCCGCATTTTACAAATACGGTACCTTTATTGCTATGTTACATGAAACCGTAAGCCCCGTAAACTATTAAGGAAATTCTTTCCAAAAGCAACTTTCTTAAGATGAAAAACCTTGAAAAATACTATTTGTTGTGTGAGCACAGAAAAGAATATCAAGATACTAGTTTAGCGAAATCAAGATGCTCTTGAATAATTGCGACAGAAATCTGGCAATTAAGATAAGACGTAAACTATTTAAACTTTTACAACTCCCACATATTCATCATGTCTCCCATCTCAGCAGTTAGTTATTTTAATTAACTAATGTGTTTTGCTGTTTTTGAATTTCGAACGTGCAAGGAATCGGAATTTTTTATTTTTGTTCGATAAGAATAATCGTAACTTAGTCGAATTTTTTTTGTTCTTGTATGAACTAGTTTCGTATTAGCTACTGTGTGAAATATTTACGCAATTCTAATCTTTATATAGTTACACATTTGTTAATTTTAACTCAAATTGGGCAGTTTGATCAATAGGCAAATGATTTAATATTTTTAAGCAAATATATTTATTGTATTTGTAGAGGATAGAGAACCCCAATCTATGGATCCAAAGCCGAATAACTTAACAAGTGATCATCTCTGCCCGATCGCTGTTACTGGCTTATATAGGAACCGCTACACTACTCTCCCACCAGTGAGTCGGTGGATAGGCGAACGGACGAGATATATGTTAAAGTGAGAATGTATGGCCTTGAAGTTGCTGTTGCTAAAAATTGAGTCTGATGACTTTGGTTTGCTGCATAAAGTGCGTCTGACATTTGGTTTTTTTTTGTTGGGTAGATGGTGCCACGACAGATCAGAAGGTTTTTGCGTTTTTCTTTTCAGCCAGAGTCAACAATGTTGGGGATGGAACCCGCGATCTATGGATCCGAAGCCGAGTAACTTAACCACTAACAAAGTTTCCCTCTGTTAGGTTTACTGGCTTGTATAAAAAATCACACGTGCTATATCAAATTTTCAAATAATTTATGTGTTTCTAGAGTAAGTTTCTTACGAAATGATTACTTATTTAGTAAAAAGAAAAAAAATAATCAATCTCTTTTTCAATTCCTATTATTATTTTACACTCTCTGTATATTTATTTATTTATCTTGGTGGAATTTTCAATCGTTAATAAAATACATTTTAAAACGCTCCTCAATTGAGCTGAAATTTTATATACAGGATTATTTTGGATGACACTACAGTAATTTAATTATAATTAATAAAAATTATGATTAAAACTAATTATTCAAATAATTAGAAATACAGCCACGTTGGCATCATTTTTGGCGACTCGTGTCAAAATGTGAAAATGTTTTTTCCCCCCTTTTTAAGCGCTCGTTTGAGCAGCAATTTTTTATACACTATTGTTTTGGGTAAAAATACGATAATTTATTTATAATTAATTAAAATTGACTGAATTTAATTATTTAAAGAATTACAGATACTGCCACGTTGGTTTTATTTTTCAAGTAGGAATTAACTTACTTTTTTTTATATATATATTACTTGTTTTTCATAAATTTATAAACATTTCTCTTCGAGCATAGATATGTTGATTTGATTTTAATTTACGTCACACTCTGAAGCTACATGAAAGTTATTGGGGACACAAACCTCTTACTTTGAACCACGATCAAGTAACAAGGACGATACTTAGGTTGACACCACCCTCTCAATTGATTGATCGATTGAATATTAACGTCGCACTGTTCAGATGAGAGCTTTGGCGACAAACCACGTAATTTTGAACCATGGTCGTAACGTGGACGACACCTGAGCTGGCACCCCCTCTCCTAACTACCACACCACACCAACGGGAGGATGTTTCAGCTCTGGGTTGATTTAAAGTGCATTGCTGCCCTACACGGCCAGTCTTTAGTGGTACTGGGCTCGAATTCATGACAAGGCAACTCACTGTCGATACCTATACCACTCGGCTGCCGCGGCCTCTCCATCACCCTCTCAAAACTACCATATCACGATACGAGCCACGACAGGTTTAACGTGCAGCCGCGCCTCTATACAGTGGATCTTCTGTAACCCTATGTTTTTTTAAATTTACTCGAACATGCCGGTATGACCCGGCTCCCATCCCCATATAGACCGGATTACGCCGTGATTCTCAAACATTCAATATTTGCGACCCAATGTTCAACTAAAATTTTCTTCACCCTCCAACCCCTCCATACAAAAATAATGTATTGCAGTCAATAATACTATACTTTGACACTAAAGCTGCAACACGACTTTTTCTTAAGTGCCCCCAGCGTATATAAGCGTATCGCTCAGCCAAAGCATTAATTGTTCCGGACGTATATATACGTCTTTTCGCAGTACGATCTTTTCTGTAAAATTATTCCAAAGATTTTGGAATGCAATAAATGGACCTTGACAGTGATTATTTACTCATTTCAGAGGATTTTCTTATTTATACTTTCTCCCCCACCTCCCCCCAAAAATACATCATATACTCTCGCTTTCGTGGAAAACGGTAGCATTGGGAAGCCTAACTTTTAATTGGTAGTTAAGAGATTAATTATAAACCCAGTGGGAGGGGGAGATTTAAGCTCATTTCGGACCCTCGGTGCAAAATATATACAGACCCCTTTGCGCTGGAAGATCAAAATTTCTGACCAGAAAATCTGGTTAAGTCTAGCCCCGGGCCCCTGGGCACCCATCTCAAGCATTTAAGGGATAAACCGGCACAGTATAAACCGTATAAATTATCAAGATAACTGTTAATTGTTGTATATAATTTTATATGTGACAAGGCCTATGTGGTCCCTGGTAATAATTAAATTTGTTCTTAACTTAATATTGTTAAATTAATTATAAAATACATTGTACAGTACAGATACATTTATAAATGTTTTGTATCTGCATAAATGTTAATTTTATTTTTTATAATGTCAAAATGTGTTTTGTTTGCTTACTTTCAGTAAATTGATAATTTGTTTTAAATAATCTTTTGTTTCCTCACGCTCCCCTCGTAGAGTTATCACACCCCCTTAGAAGGGCGCACCCTACAGTTTGAGAAATACTGAGTTACGCATAATACGTTTTTGTTACTTCAATTACCCTAAGTGTTTTCTGCTCTGAACATTCTATTTCTTCAAGGAATCTCACGTACATTTCCTAAAGCTAATTCATGCAAATGTGCCATGAACGGTGTATTATAGTCTAGAGCAGCAGTCATCAAAGTGGTGGTCCACCAGAAAATTTCACTGGTCCCCAGAAAAATGGGTGGAATGTACTTACTCATCACGTTAATCTATGTTTTAAGATGCATTGAAACATAATTCATCATAAAATACCCCAAAAAATTTAAAAACGCTACTTCATAGAATAACAAAGGTAAATAAGTCATATTGCTGACTGCATTATGTTTTGCCATTTTTGTCTCGTCTCTTTTCCCATTCTTCTAATGTTTCACTCTCATGTAATGCCGCACATATATATCAAATGAAGCATTTAAAGGGGGCTTTCGGACTCGTTTTGAGTTCAACATAAAATATATTCACTATATTAGTTGAGTTATTAAGGAAGTTTTTGAGTATTTTCTTTTGTATATTGGTGTTTTTTTAAGACAGGTATGATCTTAAATCCTTAACCATGTGCATATTTTCTATTTGATATTTATTGGGATAAAATTAGTTTGATTTTTCTGAATTTCTTCTCTTTTTTTTTCATTTTAAATTTCATTATTTTGTTACAATTAGTAGTTTCATTTTCGTAACTAGGTACATTTTATGTGTTCTTAGGTCAAAATTTTTGTATAAATATATTTAATATTTGAAAAATCCTTTTAGTTGTCCGCGGGATTTAAATTATGAATTTACTGG
>BMAV01007058.1:0-19116 GCA_019973955.1 Trichonephila inaurata madagascariensis
GAGAACGTTTTGAAAAGGTTATTCTAGTTAATTTTTGTCAAATATTGTATTTAAATAATTTTTTTTGTCATAATGTCCTTAAAACAATTTAATGCATCTATTCTAATGTAAGTGACACAAATATCCTGAAAATTATTCATTTATGTGCTTTTTTAAAATCATGGTTCCGAACGTAGTCGGATACCTTAATATATACATAAAGAGGAATATGGTTAAAAGAATTTCACTAATTTTTCGTTCATTTTTAGAACGAAAAGCAAAAGCACTACAATCAGTTTGGACTTAAACATTTTTGATATAATTACATGATCAAAATTAATTCACGGTACATTAAATTAATATTAAGGAAACTAATTGTCTTAAGGCTATCCATCCCTAAAAATTGGGTCACTGTCATTGGATTCTTGGCTGGCTTTTCTCTCTCTCTCTCTCTATGAGATTGATCCTATTGCCGTTAAAGACCCGACGTAGAGAGAGCCTATACACGTTAATATGTCCAGGCTTAATCGTTCCCCCATTGGTGTGGTGTGAAAAGGACAGGGGGTTTCAGCTCAGGTATCCTCTTCGTCATTTGAACTTGGCTCAAAATTACGAGGTCCGTTGCCAATAGCATTATAGAAGGACGTTAACATAACTATAACTTACTCGCAAAATTTGGAGAAAAAATGATTTTTTATTTTTTTGGAAAATAAACTTTAATTCTTTATGCTTCCAGCAAAGTTCTTTATGTTTTTAGTTTTAGTGTGCAAATCATCGGTACAGGCACGGAATACTTAGGGGCAAAATGTTTACTTTAAACTACAATTTCTCAAAATTGTAAATGTCAACACACAATGAACCTTTCTGAAAATTCTGCTCGTCTTATGACTTAGAAATTTTGCACATGTGCTAATAATTTATAAATAAAAAGCTTAAAACAAGTAATATAAAAAAATAGTTTTTAAGTCAATTCCTACTTAGATCAACAACGGAAAACTTTATTTTAGCTAATTTTTATTAAATAGTTATAATTAATATAAAGATGCGCATACATAGGACAGAATCATAACATTAAGAGGTAATTAGTTTTTTTAATTATCATTAAAGTACCGTATTGTCCTTTTAATTTCAGTCCAACTGAATGCTTTAACACGTGAGAAAAAAAAACCTTTTCAAGTTTTGACACGAGTCGCCAAAAGGGTCGCTAAGTCGCCCACGTGGCTGTATTTGTAATACTTTAAATAATTAGTTTTAATCAATTAATTTTTATTAATTATAATTAAATTATTGTATTGTCATCCAAAATAATCCTGTATACAAAATTTCAGCTCAATTCAGCGCTTTAAAATGTATTCTATTAACGATTGAAAAATTCCCACCAAGAAAAATTAAAAAAATATAAAAAATATATAAATAAATAAATATAAAGACAGTGCGGGGTTAATAGTGGGGAATTGAAAAAAGTAATTTTTGGCGTAGCAACCAAAAAGGGGAACCAATGAAAAGGAAGCTACTGGAGCCCCAACATTGTAATTTTTTGACATTTTCAAAAAGTTTTACCCGGGAAATTTATTTTTTTTTTTTTAAAAAAAGGGGCCCAAAAAAAATTTTTAATCCGGGCCCCCCACCTCATATTCCACCCCAAAAAAACGCACCACGGATTTTTTTTAAAGGGGGGTTTTTCCAGGGTCAAAAGTCTACCATTTTTTTCATGCCCTTTTGTTTTTTGTCGTTTTTCGGAAAAAAAACGGAAAAAAATTTTTTGGATACAAAAATCACATTAATAAATAAAATTAATCATTAAAAACCCATTTTTAAATTTAAAATTTTTACGTACATATATTTAAAAATTTATAATAAATTAAAAAATCAGGGTTTTTTGGGGGGAATTTTCCCCCGGATTAACCCCCCACCCCTTGTGTGCGCCACTGAGCTGCCCCAAATGGTCAGGTAATACATTTAAATTCAACAACAAGTAATATAAAAAAAAATTTAACCCAATTTCCCCTGATTAGGTCAAAAAAAATTTTTTTTTATTTTAATTATTTTTTATTAAATAAATTTACAATTAATAAAATTAATATATACTTTGACGGGAACCCAAAATTTTTAAAAACCACAAAATAAAGACCCAAATTTTCCCTTCCTATCTATGGTTTTGGGACTATTTTTTTTTTTGTTTGTTACTACTTTTTATTCAAAAAATCATTTTGGGGAAATTGGGGAAATCCCAGGTAGGATTCGAACACACGACCTTGGGATTAAAACCCAAAGCAATATCCGGACAAGGGGAACGAGGGGTTTTTCCCTTTTTTATATATGGTTTTGGGGACTATTTTTTTTGTTTGTCCCCCTATTCATTAATAAAATTTAAATTAAATTAAGGGTTTAATATTTAAAAAACCTTTAGTGTCCCCACAAAAAGTTTAAAAAATGTACCCGAATTTGGGAGGGGATGAAAAAAAAAGTTTTTATTAACGATTAAAAATCTGAACAAGATATAAAAGGGGATGGGTGTGAACCAGAAAAGCACACACAAAAATTTTTCGGGGGGTTGGGGGTCAAAAGTTCACCATTCTTGTATCATGTCCTTTTTTGTTTTCCCGTCGATTTTGGGGGCCCAAAAAACAAAAGTAAAAACTAATTATTGAATAAAAAAATTTAGCATTAATTATATTAAAATTAATCATTAATAACAAAAAATTTAAAATTTTTACGTACTATATACTTAAAATTATAATCAATGGGAAAAAAGGTATCCCCAAAATTTTGGGGGGTTTCCGCCCCCACCCCCCTTGGTGCCACTGGTGTGAACTAATATTAGGAATTGAAAAAAAAAAATCTTCAAAAAAAAATAACTGGAAAAATTTAAAAATAGGCGATATTACTAAAATGGAAAAAATCAAACATGTCCCAAAAACGTTAAACTTCGAAATTAGATGAAAAAAAAAAAAAGAATACCAAAAAAAAAGCCAGACAGGAATATCAAGTTAATTAAGCCCCCTTTAAGGAAGGAAAAAAAAAAAAATTTTTATGATGAGCCCAAATTACTTAGACCCCATCGCCCGGGAAAATTGAAATTTCCGGCATAAAACTCAAAAGGCGTTATTTGTGCTACTAAAAAAGGGGAAACCCTTTTTTTAATGAAAACAGAAAACTAGTTCAATGAATAGAAGGTCTTTTTTGATGATAGCTTGAATGGACGATGGCTTTTGGATGAGAACAAAAATAAAAATAAAAAAAAAAAATTTGGGCCCCGATGAAAGTGGTTTAAAAAACCAAATGAATATAATAAAAAAAAATTTTAAAATGAAATGGTAAAGGGTTTCCTTCAAAAAGGGGTTTGTTTTTTACTTTTTTTTTTTAAATTAAATAGGCGAAAAACCCTAAAAGGAATCAAGTCGATGGTTTTGAATAGGCCTTGAATGAAAAACTTTTTTTTGTGCTGTAACCGTATTAGTGTGGTTGGGGCCGACGGTTCATTCATGTACAAAGTTATAAAATTTGATGCTCATTCATAAAAAGAGGCTTTTTTTTAAAGAAAGGGGGGGGTCTACTTTCGATATTTGTACAAGAAAAAAGGGTTTAGAATGAAAAGTGAATCTGTCTTTGAAAAGGCCAAAGATAAAATTTTTAAATTTTCAAACCTTTAATATTTTTTTCGCGTCGTTTTAGAAAACATGAAAAAGAGTTTGAAGGAAAAAATCAATGCTAAAAAAATTAGTTTCAGCATATTTCTTTTGAATTAATAGATTTTTTACATACCTTTGAAGTTTTAAAAATAATGGCTTTAATTTAAAAATTTCTTCAGCATAACTGAAAAGCAAGAAAAATAAAAAATTTAAAAAATTGTCGATTTCCCCCCTTAGTTTAACAAAAGGGGGGTTTTTTTTTTTAGTTATTTTTATTAAATAATTACAATTAATATAAATATGTAAAACACATGGCAGGGAAACCAAAAATAAAAAGGGGAAAATAGAAAAACGATTTTTCCCTTTTTGACTATTACTTTTTGGGTAAAATTTTAAATTTTATAAAAAACAGGGGGGCGTAAAGTAACCCCCCCCAAAAACCCCCTTGCGGGGGGCCCAGGTTTTCCTAGGGGGGGCCCAAAACCCCTTTTAACCCACAAATTTGTATTTGGGCGGGGCCCCAAAACCGACTTTGAGAGGGCCCTAGTATTCTTCGTTAAAACCACCCTAAAACACATTCTCAAAAAAAATCCCCCCCGGTGGGAAATTTGAACCCCCCCTTAGGGGGTTAGAAGTCCAACGCGCTATCCATTGCGCTTTAAGAACAAAGAAAAGTTTTTCCCTTTTTTAAATGGTGTTGGGTTTTTATTTTTTTTACAATTTATTAATCAAAAATTTTTTTAAAATTTAAAATTTAAAAAAATGTATTAAAAACAACAAACATTTATCCCAAATTTAAAAAAAAGGGTTTTTTTAACTTGAATGAATTAAAATAAATTATTTTATTAACGTAACGCGATTTTAAAAACAAAAGGAAATATTTTATATAAGGGGTGAGTTTTGGGGAAAAATAGATTAATTGAATAAGCCATTTTTTTTTAAAAAAAGTACCAGTAATAAATTTTTTAAAAAAGTTTATTGAAAATATGTATTCTTTTTTAAAAAGATACCTTTTTTTAAACATTAATTTTTTTTTATAAAAATTTTATACTATTTCCCTTTTTGTAGGCTCATGTTTTTTTTCAATTTTTTTATTTTTATTTTATTATTATTATTTTTTTGGGGGGTTTTGGCAGGCTATTAAGTTTTTTTAAAATTTTATTTGGCATTTTTATCCTAAAAAAATGAGCTGAATTCATATGACGTCATAGTCACAAGATAAAATATAATTAGTGTTTTTTGACACTCAAATTTTTTTCGCTGTTTCCCAAATTTTCTTTTACAGAATCTTTCCCTTTTAAAATACATATTTGTCAAAATAAACCCCCATATATTTAAAAAAAATGGGCTTTATTTAAAAGTCACGTGTAATAAAAATTTTTAGTTTAAAGCATATAAAATTTTTTTTAAAAAAATCTTAAAAATTAGGCCCTTTTTAAACAAAGTATAAACCCAGAAAAAAATTTAGTGGTGGGGAAAAAATTGGGAAATAGACTTTCCCCAGCATACCAAGTTTGATTGGAAAATGTTCGCAAAATAGAAAATTCTCAAATGGGGGTATTAAAAGGAAGGTTCGATTGTTTTTAAAAAATTTTTACCACGTTAAAAAAATCCTAAGAATCAAATCTAATGTCAGTTTTTAATTCAATTTAGAACACCTGATTATATTTATCAAGTGACCGTCATAAATTAGTCCGTTGAAACATGTTCTTAAAATTTTTTTCTGGAACATCTTTTTTTTTTTTAATATTTCCCAAAAACAAAAAAAAGGGATTTGTAGATAGACATTGGGTTAAAACTAAATCGGATAGTAAATGTCTTTCAATATTTGCATTGTTATTATTTATTAACGTCACAATTTAAAGCTAATCAGGGTGGTTCACGATGAACCTTGTAATTTTAAACCACTGTCAAATGTTGATTACCTTTCTAGAAAGATACAGTGACTATTATTAAATATTGTTAGGCCAACATATTCACTATATGTCTGTCCCTTTAAGGTATCCGACTACGTTCGGAACCTTGATTTTGCAAAAGTGTATAAATTGATAATATTTATGATTTTAGTGACACTTAAATTAGAAAATGTATATAAAATTGTTTTAAGAATATTATTACAAAAAAAATTAATTTAAGTACAATATTTTGACAAAAATTGAACATAGAATGACTCATTTTCAAAATATTCTCCTTTTATGAAAAATGCTTCTATTATAATAATATTTTGCCTGTCTATAGCTCAGACCTCTGTACAGAGGCTCAACTAGAATTTTTGAAATATATATCTTAGAAGTGGGTTTATCCATGTTTTACGACAACAGAGGGGAGAAATTTTAAGAAAAAAAAGCGCATAATTATTTCAATTGGTGGTAACTCTGAAAATAATGTAAATTTAAAAAAAAAAAATAGTTCAGACTCTCTGGAGAAGTCTACTTTATATAAGCGCGCGCACACACACACACACACACACACACACACACACACACACACACACACACACACACACACACACACACACACACACACACACACACACACACACACACACACACACACACGCACAAAATATTATTATTTTAGAAGATTTTTATAAAAAGAACATTTTGAAAAAAAAGTTATTCTTAGTTAATTTTCTGCCAAAATATTGTATTTAAATACTTTTTTTTGTCAAAATGTCCTGAAAACAATTTTATTCATGTATTCTAATCTAAGTGACACTAAATATCATGAAAATTATCCATTTATATGTTTTATTTAATATCACGTTTCCCGGAACCGTGATTTTGAAAAAGAGTATAGTATAAGAGAACAACTTTCTTGTGTGATATTTATAGTCATTTGTGAATTAGCTCATGCATATACAAATTTTTTTATTAATATTATTACAATAAAAGATTATTTAAATGTTATTATATATATATTTTGGGGAAAAGGAGGAAAGAATGACATATTTGCTAAACAAAATCTTTTTATTTAAAATCCTTTTATATTAAAAATATTTTACCTATAAATAGCTATAACTTTGATCATTGCGGGTTGAACACAATCTTATCCTTTAAATCCGATTTTTTTTTATTTTTTTAAGTTTTTTCTTCTGGTTATTTACAGTATACTGACCTCAATAACACTTGAAGAATTAGCAAAAAAACTTTTATTTATCCCACTTACTCAGAAATGTGGAGTGTTTTAATGGAATTTGCAGGTTGGGTCTTAAGGATGTCTGAATATATTTATTTTCATATATTGATATCAATTTTTTTCCTTATTAAACTTTTTAAATCTTTTGCTATACGTTTAGATTCAAATTTTTATTTACCTTTCTTTTAAGTCTTCTTAAGCTCTCTTTTTAAGTCTCACTACATCTACCTGGGTTAAATATTTCTTGTAACTTATATCACTTATAAGTCTTTCATGTAAATTCTTGTTTACTTTTCTTCTAAGTCTTCCTTGTATTGTGAATTTCTTTGGAAGTTTCTCTGTACACTTTATCTAAGCCTTTTTAATGCTTGCATATCTTCAGTGTATTTTACCCTTAAACTTAGTTTTGAAGGCTCTCAAGGCAAAACTTTGGGGAAGTGAAATTTGATTAACTGATGAAAAATTTTTGAGGGGTTATCCTAACAATATTTTTGTAAAATTAAATGTTTAACATATTTGTACAAGAATAAATTTATTTTAAGGCTTTCAATTATTAGTCATACAAGTTCACTGAGTGTCCATGAAAGTAAAAAGTAGTCTATATAAAGATTTTCAACTGAATATTCTCTCTTACATTATGAAACATACATAATTTTTAAAATTAATGAAGCTATTATTGTTCTTCAATGACAAATTCAGGATGTCTGAACACGTTGAAATTAAAACATTAATACAAAAACGCACATTTTGGTTTTTTTAAAATTTATTGAATAGAGCAATTGTTTGGCTTTACAAAACATTTATTATTTTATTTCTACGTTACATAGAGGCCAGTTACAATAAACATCGAAAGGCTGAAGGGCTGGGTTTTTGCTCCTGTCGTTAGCCTTGAGCACCATACAGGTGGCAGTACGATTTTGCTCGGTTCCACCCCAATTTTGAGGTAGAACACCCTGGGGATGGTCAGGGGCCTCTCGCTTCTCTTCCCCTTCCACCAACCTCTCATGAAGAGGGACATGCACAGCTCGACGCTTCTAATAGTTACTCTAATACCCCCATACCGCAAAAGCACTATACATTTACAAACATCCATGCCTTCTCCGAGATTCGAAACCATGCCCTACGGCACCACAGTCAGCGTCACTAACCACTATACCGGATGAGCATTTGGTGGCCCTTGATCCGATGTTACTGTCGATCAGGTGGCATAAATAAGAGCAACACAATAAACGTAACATAAAGTTACAAAAAAAAAAACAGAGAGGGGTATATAGGTCTAACAGAAGTGGGGATTTAAATTGTACAAAACCTATCAAGATGAGTCTGATAGCAATCTATAGAATGATGTATTTTTTACAGGAAACCTTCTTGAGGCCAAAAACCTTCTAGCGTAATATTGTTAAAATAATTCTTACTGTTTGAATATTTTTTGAGAGGTACGACCTGTTATTTTTCAATATCCTCATAAGAATGTTAAATTTCTTACATTTATTCAGTCACTCTAAATTTTTTATATTTTAATAAAACATTAAAATTTTAATACATTCGACAGATAAATGTGTGTAATTTATTTTAGTATAATACCTCTATTGATACTAGCTTATAACTTTTTATAAATTTATTATTTTTTTTCTCTGACTCAGGGTTTCTCAATCTGTGGGGCATGCTCTCATAGGTGGGGGGAAGGGGAGAATATCAAAAAGTCGAGAGTAAAAAATTATTTAAAAGTATCATAAATTTACTGAAATAAGCAAAACAAAAATACATTCTGACATAATAACACATAAAACCACACTGCCACATTTACACACTTTGATATTAGTGTATCACTACTATTACCAATGAACTGGAAGCAATTCATTTAACAACGCCAATTAGAACAAGTTTAATAATTACCAGTGAGGATTCCCCCCATGTCAAGTATAAAATTATATACAAAATATAGTACTCATCTTGATAATTTACTGTATTTTATGATTATAGTCGTATTGTAACTTTAGCATTAAAGTACATTAGTATTCAATTCAACACATTGTTTTTGTACGAAAGGGGAGGAGAAAAGATATGAACATTATGTCTGTTGGAGAAAATTGGATTGTAAAGTATTGAAGAGAGAAGTTTTGGAAGCACTGCTAACTGTTCTACAAATTAAAAAAAAATTCTAAAATTTCTTGTGTAATTATGATTTGTTGTAAAATTTTGAGGGGGACTCTTGGTGATTTGCGCAAAAATTTTTAATTTAAAGATTTTTAAATTTTTTATGCCTCTTATGTGTGTATACTATGTAAAACAGATTTGTTTTAAAATTTTATAAAAAGCTAGCCATTTAATTGTTTTGGGAAAAAAACTTAAAATTTGTGAAGTTGACTTTAAAATGCTACTCCTCTAAAAGTTAGACTTACATTTACGAAATTTGATTTACATCAAACTATGTATAACAGATTACTATGGGTTTTGCGCTATAGCATGATTAGTATTTGTACAATACTTCTTTTTTAGGAATGTTTATTGAAAAATTCGTAAAATTTACAAATTGTAGATTAATTATTTTTTAAAAATATTGCTTTGATTTCAAAAATAATACACACCAACTTTTTGTTACATGTGCTATTAGTCTCATAGGTAAAAATTTCAAAAGCATTAGGCGCAATAGAAAAAGCCTTAGCATTTAGAATGAAGACAAACTAGTTATTTTATCTTTCTGAGATAAAGTCAGTTTAAGTTTTGATTTGCCATGGGATGTGAGATTAAGTGAACGTAAAAACTATCATAATTCTGCGTTTTTTTAAAGTTTAGAGCTTTTCAAATTTTTGCGAGGTTATAGAAAAATATAAGACTCATTTAGGTTATAAAAATTATATTTAATTTTTTAGAAATTTTAATCATTGAATCGTACTGTGTCACCTTAAATATTTATTTTAAATATTGTTCGTTCAAGTACTAATATTTATTCTTATTGATCCTTAGAAAGTATTTATGCTAACACAGCTATGCATATTTTGAGAAAGCACTCTGAATGTGTGTGTTCGGATACCTTAAGGAACAACACAATCCAACATGTTTAATATCATCTGAAGATCTATATACATACTTTCCCACTAAGTTTAATGAATTCAACTCACACTTTTTAATTAGAACAGAGCTATTTATATCTAACAACTTTATTCCGTGATACTCAAACTTACCCTGCTTTGTCAATTTTATGAATGATATATAAACATAACATTGTATCACCCGGGGATGTTCTTTAAAGCATCAACACTGTATAAACTTCATTCTCACAGAAGTATAAAGCAACTAGTTCTTTTCCATCCATATTAATATATGACCGCGCACTGACCACCTTCCATATTCATAGATGTCAAACACGAATTAGCTGTACCATATGCACATTTTCCACACACCAGCAAAAACGTTCTACGCGATGACATGACGGATCACTTCCGGTTGTAGGAATCATTCAAACAGAGCTTTCTTTTTCATCAGTAAGAAGAACTTTAATAATCCAACGCTGAAACCAGTTCGCTATTTGCTGAAGCATCTCATCTACTGGTTGAGCGTCCGTTTTATTTACCGGGGTTGATGTCGAGCTGGGGGATGTTATCGCATCCTGATTCATCTCTAGGTTGAATGGGAAGTTTAGTGGGGATGCCGTTCAAGATGTCAGGAGCAGGAGATGCTCTTGGAGTTTGATTTATGTGAAGTACGGTCATATAAGATGTCAGAATTTACCTTTATTAAGGTATCTGAATACGTTCGGAACCGTGATTTTAAAAAAGCGCATAAATGGATGATTTTCATGATATTTGGTGTCATAGATTAGACTACATATATAAAAATTGTTTTAGAGACTTTTGACAAAAAAAATTATTTTAAATACAATATTTTGGCAAAAATTAGCAGAATATTTTTTTCAAAATGTTCTTTTTAGCGAAAAATGCTTCTATTATAATAATATTTCCTGTCTATAATGAACTTCTCTATAGAGGCTCAACTAGAATTTTGAAATATATAACTTAGAAGCGGGTTTATCCATATTTTACGACAACAGAAAGGAGCAATTTTAAGAAAAAAATGCCGATAATTATATATTTCAATTGGTGGTAACTCTGAAAATAATGTGAATTTTTCAAAAATCATAGTTGAGCCTCTGTAGAGAGGTCTGAGCTATATACAGGCATTAAAAAATAATATTATAATAATAAAAAGCTGAAAAAAGGACCCTAAAGTATTGCGTGTCATATATTATAATACATGTATAAAATTGTTTAGGACATTTTGACAAAAATAAAATTAGTTAAATACAATGTTTTGGCAAAATTAACTTAGGGTAATCTTTTTTTCAAAATGTTCTCCTTTCAATGAAAAATGTTTCTATTAAAAAATATTTTGCCTGTATATAGCTCCAGGAGCACTCTACAGAGGCTCAACCAGAATTTTGAAAATTCACTTTATTTTCAGAGTTAACAATTTGAAATATAATTATTGGCATTTTTTCTTAAATTGCTCCCTCTGTTGTCGTAAAATATGGATAAACCCTTCTAAGTATGTATTTTAAAATTCTAGTTGAGCAGAGGTTGGCGGGTATAGACAGGCAAAATATTCTTTTAATAAAGCATTTTCACAAAAACATTTAACAAGATGGCCACAACAAATATGTATTTAAATAATTTTTTTATCAAAAAGTTCTTCGACAATTCTGTATTCTAAGTGACATTAATCATGAAAACCATTATGCGCTTTCCAAAATCACGGTTCCGAACGTAGTCCGGATAACTTAGAGGAGCACAAAATAGGCTAAATACGGTCGAACACTCTATATAACGAACCTCTATATTGCGAATTTTTTCTAAATAACAACCTTTCCTGGAATCTTGAACATTTCGCGATTTTTCTTCGGCAAAATAACCTCTCTCTCTATAGCGAAGTTCATTTTCTATGTTACGAACTTTTTCTTTTTAAGGAATCAATTTTTGTTCTCCCTTTTCAGGTATTTCTGAAAAATTTCCAAGTTATTCTCTCTTTAGGCATTTTACTTGGAAGTGCGTTATAAATCTTTGAGCTGGTTTATTGGATCCTAACTTGCCAAAGGCAATAGAGGCTCTGGAAGTTTCATCCAGGTACAACCTTTTGACATTCAATAGAAACATCTTCGATATCCTCTCTTTCGCTCTCATTCTGATTTATCCAGTGCCCCCCCATGTTTGATATACAAATGTATTTACAATATTACTTGTATGCTTTAAGTATAAAATGTCCTTAAAATTCATTAATTTTTGGGTATAAATTGGCACTGCTAATATTAAAAATGCAGTGAATTCTTTGACATGCTTTCTTATTTTCTTTAGTTTTCTTTCTTTCTTCTTTTTTTTTGGTGGTAAGATATATAAAATAGCATATTCTAAATTTTAAAGGCTTTTTTTAATATATAATGTTTAAAATTTAAAATTCAGTTTTATGTAGTTTATAAGTCTATTAAAAGATGAACTATATATAACAAAAGATTTCATATAACTGAACATTTTCTAGGATTTGTGACTTCGTTATATAGAGATCGCTGTATTTTTTTATACTAGTACCTCTAGGAAATTGAGGAAAATTAAAAGAAAATAAATAAATTATTTCATTTATTATTCTCAAATTTGTAGTATCATTTAATTTTTCAAACATAACTTTCATCGCCCCTTTATATAGCAACTTGTGTACTTGTGCAATAATAACGTGCTTTGACAATCTAAGCGAACTTAATTATAAACCTTAACATTATCAAGATAAGTATTAAATTTTTGTATATGTGTTACTTTTAAGTAATATATATTTTAGTAAGTTATATATATATTTTTAAGTAGCATTATGTTACACTTATTTTCTCGATTTTAAATAATTCTTAATTAAAGGCATAAACACCCAGGTACACAGGTACTGTGTATAGATTTCACGTTAAGTTGCAAAAATCAAAGGCAATTTGTAATAAATCCTCTTTGGTGCAGGCAGGGGCAAATGATGAATTCTGCACTTAAAATATAAAAATGTTTCGTATACTATTTACACTTCATTCAAATAGTATGAAACACCTTTTTATATATAATTAATTTACTATATAAATCAATTATTAAATACATTGTTCTGATCTGATAAATTTAAGTATATTAGTGTGAATAATTTATTTTAATTTTACTATGTCAGAATGTATTTTGTTTTGCTTTCTTTTCAGTAAATTAATAATTTTTTAAATAATACTTTATTTTAGACGCTTTGACCGTAACAAATGCTCCCCAACGTACGATTATCACACACACCTAGATGGGCAACTTCACAGTTTGAGAACCGCTTCCTTGTACCAAATGAGAATTTAGAACCGAAAACAAATCAATACGGGCCAACGAGCCAAATAACTCGTTCAGCTTAAGAGCTGGTGAAGGATTATAAGTTAATTATTATTATTATTACTCTTTGGTCTTTATTTTGTGCCTGATATTATCTTGTAGTGTGTAGTGGTTGAGACAATAATAAAATATTGTGGAAATTTTGTTGTTAAATTGGATTAAAATGCAAGGATAAAGTAACGACAAATATGTAACTCAGAAATTATAAGTATTATTTCAAAATTTTTAAATCTTGAATGATAATTATTCTTTATGATACTTTTCTTGGTATAATAATGATTTCATTCGTTGAATTTCACAAAATTTTAACAAATAGTATACATTTTAGCATGTTAGTTTCATGTGTTTGTTTTCTTAGAATTAATTAACCACAATATTAGTTAATTGAGATAATTAGATGGCGAGAGACTGGTGAATATTAACGTCGCACTGTGTTACGCTACATAATAAAAAGTTTTAGCAGCTGGACCTCGTTATTCTAAACCATGAATTAAAGACGAAGAGGACGACACCTGAGCTACATACATTTTCTATAACTACCGCCACACCAAAGAGAAGAGATGATTAGATGGCAGTTAGCTCCTGAAGAATATGACCTAGTTCTTAACTTGTTTCTTATAATGTATTAACTCTAGACAATGAAATAACCTTTTACTATTATGAAAATTTTGGTAGAAAAAATAAATGTTTTCAGATAAATTTTCTCCTTTACGCGTCTAATAATAAATGCCTAAAATAAAATTTAAAGTTAGGTTGTGAAAAAATATATATAATCTGCTACTTATAAAAAATTCACACAGAAATATGTGAAATCACATTTTAACACACAGAAATAGTACATAGAAATACTTTGGTGACAAAACCTATGTTCTGAAGTACTCCTAAGGATCATAGCTAATAACTTTGGTAAGTTAAACGTCAAGAATTCAAACTACTTCATTTTGTAATGTGCTGCAATGTTTTGAAGGACTCAGTACGACCTTTCTGTGGTTAATATACAAACCTTTATCTGGATAAGTGCGCGCGCGGCGGCGTACACGGGCTTGCGCAGGAGGTAATATTAACATGCTTTATTCCTGTTTTTTGGAGTATTCCATTTTGTAATTATGGTACCAAAATTCTCACTATTAATGCACTCTCTATTTATTTTTATTTATTTGTCTTGGTGGAATTTTCAATCGTGGCAAAGGACTTGCTCCAAATGAAGCAAATTTTATATACATCATTATTTTAATGACAATACAATAATTTAATTATAATTAATAAATTTAGTGATTAAAACTGACCCATTTAAAAATTACAAATACAGCCACATTAGATTTTTGGCGACTTTGTATATAAAACTTATGAGTTTTTTCTCACGTTTAAAGCATTGAGTTAGTTGAACTGAAATTTTATATAGACGATTGTTTTGGATGATAATATGATATTTTAATGATGTAATAAAAATTAATTACAACAATGTTGAATTTTTGTCCTATCGCCATACATATATTTGCATGTCATTTAGCTTATTTAATAAAATAGCTAAAATAAAATTTTTTTCTTTGTTGATCTTAGTAGAATTGATTTAATTTTTTGTTTGTTTTGTTTTGTTATTACAATTTTAATTCATAACAACATTTGTGAAACAATGCAATGCAATAACATCGGTTCATATTGTTGAATGTTTATTAATATCGCATGGACTAATACCAAAGCTATTGTATGGCAGGACATGTGGTACTGAACCATGTTGTTAAAGGAACGAGAATGACACCTGAACTTTTGCATTCCAAACTGCATCATGCCAACGTGAGGACTGAGTATCGGCAGATTTGTGTGCATTATCTCTCTGCGTTGGGTCCTTAGTAGTCCAAAGATTCAAACCAAGTCTTGAAACAGGGCTGATCCTAGCAGGTGTGCGGCGTGGCACGCTTCGCGAATTCAGCCAAATCAAGGGGTGGAATTTCAGAAGTCAAACATGGTTCTGCAAATCAAAAAATTTATTTTAAGAATTTCTCCGTAAAACTTATTAGTCGAAAAAATATGTTGAATTTTAAACGGGCATCGAAAAAAATCCAAAATAGGTCTCGATTTCCCAATGGCATAGCATAGTTTAACCCTTTGAGTGGAAGTGGCTAACATGTCTAGCCACATATTAAAATTTTTCTCCAAGCTTGAATTTGTTGGGATATTTAGTCTATCCATAGATTATTAGGCTCTTAAAACGCATGAAATGTACATGCCAGCGATACCTTTTTGCATTTAATATTATCGCAGTGGTAGTTAAGAAACAGTTTCACTCGGTGTAAATCTACAATTGTATTTTGATTACTGTAAATAAAATTTTCTGATCTTTGAAAATTTAGGCATGTCTTAAAGCTAAATTTTTTCTCAATGCTGGATGCATAAGAAAATGTGCAATTAAATGGTTTATTTCTGGGTTTTGGAAGCTTTATATGTGGATAGAAGTTCTATCTGCCCCTAAACAGAAAAATGGGCTTGTATTTTTGTCTTCCTCTTCAAAAAGAGAGCACTTAGAATCCGTAGTGTTGGGGTGGGATATATAATTTTTTTTTTTTTTACAATATGTGGACAGATTCTTAGGTTTCAAAACCTTTCATTGTAGTATTTCTGTACCTTTCAAGCAATTGGTCCTACTTGCTTTGAAAAATTCTCCAGCGAATAGCTTATCAAGTTTGGGAAATAACAAATTTAAGCCTCTCAAAATATTACTTATTTTTTAACTTTTATATACTAAATTAAATAATGTATAAAAATACAGCATATATACTGTGATCTCTCTTTGTTTTCTGCTTCTCCTATGTTCTTTGACGTACGATTAATGGCAAACAGCAATACCAAGAAGATAAACAAGATAATATAAATGAGATACTCTATAAAAGGACTTTGATGATAGATATAGCGTGGCAAATAGGGTGTAGTGTAAGGTCATTCTGATCAATAGTGCGGCAAGTTTAAAGATAGCTTAGTGTGGAATCTTGCAGATCAGAAGTTGAAGTCCGATAGTTTGGAAAAGAATAGAAGTCTTATATAAGAAGTTGGAATCTTCTTATACAAAGGGGTATAGGTATCTCTCTTTAGGTAAAAGGAACCAGAACTGCAAGGTAATATTTATTATAGGTAGTTAGTTGAATCGGTTTATTATCTTCTCATTAAAGATAAAGGATCTAGTTATGATCTGACTTAAATACACGGTTTAATTGGTGTTGACTCTCACTTTAATTAGGTATCATTAGAAATTAAGTAATATGCAGTTATTTTTAATAAAGTTGTATTAAAGAATCTAATATATGCTCATCATTTTGATGTCACCTCCATGGAACCGGAGACGACTTGATCATTACAGGATAGCTATGTCATAATATAATTCAATGTATATTTTAGTAAATATTCTATACTAGACAAGTATTCTATTATTATTTTATGACATAGCGGTGTTTAGTGTGTTATTGAAATAGTTATTAGCATAAATGTTAATTTTTCATAAAAGGATTTATTGTGATATGATTCATTACTTTTGTCCTGAAAGGTAAATTCAAATGTCTTAAGTGTGCAATGGCTATAACGTCTAGCCACCACCCAGGAAAAAACACTCTATTAATTTTTTTTTGTGACTAAATATGTTTGTAGAGGATGAGAACATTACATTTACCAAGTGCTTTATCACAGAAAGGGTGTATTTTAGCTGTGTTCCCGTTAAAAGGTTAAGAAAAATAGGAATGTTAGTGCGTATACACACACAGTCCATTAATGTCTACTCTTTATACATATATTTACATTTTGAAATAAGAGTGGTAAAAGCCGGCAATGCTGTAGATCGATGTAATAAAAGAATCTCAAAAAAGATATTTGCGAAAGCTGTTTTCAAAAATATCTAACATGGTTAATATTACCTTAGGAGTGTTCAAATTATATGTTTTGGGGGAAAAATTTAAAAACTTTTCAGTTTAAAATGGGTTTCAATTTAGAAAATAAAATAGAAAAAAAAGGGAATTTTTTGAGTTTTTTGACCCTTTTTTAACCCCTTTTTCTAAACCCCCAGTACTTATAATATCACCATTTTAAAATTACGTAGAATAACCATTTTTTCGAATACCTGACGATACCTAACAGCAATATTCTTTTTAAAACCCCTTTTAAGATATATGGCATCACGGGGCCCCAAAGTTTTTAGCGGAAAGGTGAATAGTTTTTTTAGCAGAAATTGCATTTTTTACTGAGGGCTTTTTTAGTGCATTGCAAAAATTTGCCCTCTTTGTTCCGGAAAAATAGTTAATGCAAAAAAGGGGGCCCTTTTTTTTGAGTTTAAAGAAGCCTTAGAAAGCGATTTGGGGTTTTTTATTTTACGGGAACGTGTGTTTTATTAATTTTACATTAATATCTTTTAAATTTGTTAATTAATTTTAACAAAAATTTCCCCCAAAAATTGAGTATTTTGTTTATGGGCTGGCGATTCATCACACACACACACATCTTTTTTCTCTATTTCTAGATACTTTACTAAACAAGAAGAAAAAAACATCGGGATATTGTAGAAACATTTTTTCTAAATATTCTAAAAAGTCCTCACTTTGACGTGATGGGGAAATTTGGTGACTGTTAGGCTCGATGGGCCAGTTTAGGTGTCGTGATCATCAACGGTCACTTGGTCAAAAATTACGAGGTTCGTCACCAATTGCCATGTTGCTGCTCCAAAGCTCATTAACAAGCAATCTATATATGTTATCACACTAAAAATAAGAATGAAAATAAGTAATACATACTACTGAAAAAACAACATACTTAACTATCATTAACTCATTATTTTTCTGTGCCTGTGATTATTACTACCATTAAAGTTCTTTCTGATATTGTTAATGAACGATACATTTTTATGTTAATTCACATTCAATGTGTATTGGTATCAGATCGGCTATTTTAAACTTGAGAATTAAAATTTTTCATTAATAATGCCTTATCCGGCTGTTTTTGAAATTTTAATTCAACATCCGAGGTTGAAAAATTAATTGGCCATATTAAAACACTTATTTCAAAATGAAAGAAATTTATTTTTAATATTGCAATATTAATTGCAAATGAAGGGTTATTGATAACACTGTATTTTTTTCAGGGAGTACAGATGATCATTATTTTTTCACACAGATGTATGAGACCTTTTAAAAACATTTTTTAAAATCCGCCAAGCGAAACATGATACGGTGTTATCTAAGTTTCAGTTCTTCCTCTTAACGCTTCATTGCTTCTCTATGCTATTCGGAGGAAAAAACATATCTATAGCATACGATTGATATGAAAATAATAATAAATACCGTAAAATCCGGCGTATAAAGCGCACTTTTAACACAAAAATTAAGATTGAAATTTAGAGGTGCGCTTTATACGCCGAGTATAAAAATGAGTATTAAAAAAAATTTAGACTTATATATCGAAATGTAGTTTATTTAAAAGAAATAACATGCCTTATGAACTTTCATTGTTAAACAACATGAAAAGGCATTCTTTTTTGACCATTTTAAGGCGAATAAACGTACTCTGTTTCTTGTTACAATTAATCCATTCAGGCGATTTTCTAGGACCCATTTCGCAACACCTTTTTTCTAGAATAGGCCATTTCGTTACTCCTTTACGTAAAGCACATTTCTTCTTTGGTATGTTAATTATTGTCATTTCATTTTTTTTTTCAACTCCCTTATGGAGCTTTAGCCAATATCAAACATCCTTGTGCAGCACGATTTCCATTTTCTTTTGCAATTTGAATCAATCTTGAAACCGGCACTGTATTTTGCTTCGTTTACCAGGACCCATTTTTACTGCTCGCTGTTTTGTGAAGCGTGTTCAATATTATTCATAGTATTGAATATACTACAGACACAGCGAGCGTAATAAGTCTCAGGCTTGTTCTAATTTATTTCAAAATGTTCAATGTTTATAGAAAAGCGTTGAAAAACACCACGTACGGCCCCCCCTTTTCCCCT
>BMAV01007059.1:0-12701 GCA_019973955.1 Trichonephila inaurata madagascariensis
TATAAAACAAGGAAGCAGAATTCAGTGATGTACAGAGTTCGGAAGCATTCTATATTTTTTAACACTTGCATGATTTAGGAAAGCAGATACTAACAGGAAACTGGAGTACGTTGGCTCGAGACAAAACAATTTACACCTTGATAGAAGAAATTGTGCGTATTCAATTTCAGGATCTATAGAGGTGCCATCTCCTGATTTAAGTATTTTATCAAAGTCGGCATGAAATATATGCTGCAGGTTTTGCACCGCACGGGCAACATCAAAATGTTCATCATGTTCCAACTCTTGAGGCAGAAAGTCTAATTTTGAGGAATCATTATAAACTGCTAAACTCTTCAACAACACGTACCGCGTTATTGCAAAATATCTGAGAAGTGTTGATTCCTCGCTTCCTTTCCATTCCTTAATTTCATTCATTACGTTATACTTGTCTGATTGCAATAATCTATCAAAGGCAACACGAGCTTAAAATAAATTCCTTCCCAAATCCTTCAGCAACCAATGCTATTGAATGTTCAGTTCAGTTCAGTACTGTAAATCTGGAGACTTGGCCACAACACCTTATTCTTCAAACGAAATTGGATTATTTTCTTAAATTAGGTTGCAGCTGGTGATTGCACTGTACATTTTGACTTAGTCATCGCCCTTTGCTTCAACAGAAATTGATGAAAATAGAGTATTGAGAATCTATTAGCTGGAATTTTAGAATCTTTTGGTTGATTTTAAAAATTCTTCAGCTTTTTGAGCATGCTCTCTTGTTTTATAATTCGATATTGGAGAATTAGACCATTCTCCGTGGTTGGAGATTAAATTTTTCAAAATTTTACGTTGTGATTTGTATTTGTTATAGTTTAAAATAAAATGTTCACTAGTTTCTGGTACTTGACACTCTGAACACAATGGTGAATTTGTTTGTTTAAGAAGGAAATAAATATCATTTAATGGTAGTTATTTAGCTCGCAAAACACTTATTGATTAAAACTTCTGTATCTATTTTTTGCTGCTCGTCTATTCAACTTTTCAAGATGAGAAAAAAAATTATATTTTTTGTCTTCCGCTTTTTTCCACATGATTTATTACTTTTATGTTGTTTTTTGAAATATGTATGTAGATCTTTCAAAGAAATCCAAGGAATAATATTCCAAGGTTCTGGAGAGGCTCTTTAGCTAATTTATCAATTTCTCCATTGATCTCTATTCCCTTGTTAGCTGGTACCCAGATGAATGTAGGCCGAGGTAGCCGAGTGGTATAGGTATCGGGGTTTGAGTTTGAGTGAATATAGACGCGCACGTCGTACAGGGGCTTAGCGAGACACGATTGAACCATGGTCAAAGGCGACGTGGATGACACTTGAGCTGGCACGGTGCCACTCAGGTTACTCCACTCGCAACGCGGGTCATTTAGCGTGCATCGCACCAAGATCTTAGCAGCGTGCACGATACAACATACACGCGAGTCTTGATGGTATTGGACTGAAGCTTATAAATCATCGTATGGTCGTCAATTAACATTGGACTAAAAAGCCTAGAAAGCGTATGATAACATATTCTCTTCGAGTCCAAGTCCATCCACTATAGCTATGCCGTAGTTGATAAGCTCTTTCAAAGCTAAAGTCGTCGACACTTGTTTGGAAAGGACTTATGAAGTAATGAATGCCAGTATGTCCATTCAGTTCAAATAACAAGTCTTGACGTTATATCAAACATTAATCAACTACAGATGGGAATGGATGAAGAAACTTGGAACATTTTTGTAAAGTTGAACTTAATTTTAAAATTATTGTAATGGATGTTCAATTAATATTTTGGACACTTTAAAACTGATAAAATTCCGTAAGAATAACATAGTTTTCTGCTTCATAATTTTTGAAAAGGTCCCTATGGCTATAGCCCCAGCTCTGAATATAAATCATTTTTTTAGTAAGTAAAGCTGTCGAACTTTTTTTTTTGGGGGAACAAAAGTTGAAAGTGTGGAAGGTATGGTGCATTTACAGTCAAAAAAAAAAGCTTTTCCCAAAATGATAAGCCCATTTATGGGAATGGAGAACGGACAAACAAAAGGGAAAAAGCGGTAAATATTTACTTTGGGGGGGGGGGTGAGAATTTTAGGTACCACCCCGAATACAGTGATTTGCATTGAAATTTGGGTCGAATTCTTGCTTGCGTCTTTTAAACGACAAAAAAAAGGAGTAACAGATTTTTTCTGACGTGCTTTTGGTTTTGTTAAGTGGGGGCGCAACTTTGGTCGTCCCCGTCACATGCTGAGATTCAAAAAATTTGAGGTCCCTTTCTAGCCCTCGTGTTGTTTTTTGTGTGACATTTAAACAACCCCACTAATTTAAAAATAACCCGGGTTTTTTAAATTTTATTCCAGTGTGTTTCTCCTAATTCCTAAAAGGGGATGCCGACAAACGTAGGAAAATTCCATTCGTTTCACTAATTATTGGGTAAAAAAGTTTTTCAAAGGGGTGCTCAAACATCATGACCATTTTTTCATCGGAAATCCGAGTGGTTGAAAGAGACACCGTTACAATGTGATTTCGGGTTCTCACGAATCTGTGACAACATCACGTCTGAGAAGATAGAATTTTGACTCTACGCGCACATTGACTCCCGCTATAAGTGGCCGAAGAACAAGAGATCAAAGGGATAGGCGGTGAGTTATCGTGAGAAACGAGATGCTTATAAAGGAAGAGCGAGAGAGTACAGGAGAGATTTTGACTAGAGAGAATCCGATAAGAGGCCTCTCGTAATCGATAGGCTTGAAAATCAACTATACCTGAGAGTCTTCGAATTAAGGTGGACTTCCAACCGAGGAGGTTTCGAATAAGCAACCACAATGTGGAGCTAGAGCCAGCGAGTTCTCCCAAAGTACACGTGGAATTACCGAGAGCAAACTGAAAATGGTGGATCCTTTGGCACATCCTATGCATAGGACTTTTTGATTTCTGTCGTTGAAGAACTCTGCCATATTCCGCTTTTGGACATCCTGTGTGCCTGATTGAAAAGAGTGATAATATTTCACTGCATGTTATCTGCAATTTGCTTCTTCACCATAAACTTCCGTAAATTGAGTGTGAATGTCAGATGCGGACTTATTCTTTGCTCATAAAAATCGAATCAAAGCTCGCACCAAACGCGACCGATTCCCTAAGCGACTTGTCATTTTAATCGTCTTAACTGGGAACCTTCATTACCTAACCTCAAACTAGCAGTATGACAAGTAACGCCATTTGCCTCCACTTTGGGGAAACAAAACCTCCCTACAATATGTAGTTTTCAAATGCTTCGGCTTGTAACCTTTTTAAAAGTGAAATTTTTTTGAGCTCGGGAGTGAATGAGAAATTTGCCCAGTTTTGCTTAACAGTCGAAAAAGCAAACGGAAGTAGTTCTCTCCCCCATCCCCCGAGTTGTCGCCATTGTGACAGGATAGTGTGGGGGAAAAGGTGGGGAGCAAGGACACCACGTGACTTAAGTTATATCCGTGAAAAAAATGGATGATTGCCCATCTCTCCGATGCCCTGTGTGGGGTTACGCAGTTAATACCAATATTAAAATACTTTAAGTCTCTGAAAACTCTTTTTTCAGAAATATTACAAAAGCTAGTAGATATACAGAAACTCTTACATTTATAAAGCTCTTGACATTAAACCTTTTAAAAACTTCATCGAAACTCCCGCAATTAAATTTTTTGATAATCTCCCAATACTAATAATTTAAAAATTTCTTGATCTAAAATTATATAACTTAAACGATTCCACTAAGGACCTAGGAGAATACTCCTAGACTCCCCCCCTAATATTTCCATTGCATTCACGGTGGTGAATGCAAACTAATTTTTAAAATTTTTTTCCCCTTTTCTTAATTTTTAATTCGTGAACTTTTTTGTACCATTAATTTCTTATCACTGCACCCACCAGGCAAGCTTTCTTTTTCTACCTTCATCCTAAATTTTCCCAACCTCAAGGAAAACCCCTTAGAGAGCTTTTTTACTTATTTCAACCAACCAATCGTACCTCTAATCTAACAAATAGTACTTCCCACCAAAATCCTCAAGATCTCTCCCGCTGAAGCTATCAAGAACACCTCTCAGACTTTGATGTCATCCACCTGCCTGATCCTAACATTCAACAAGATCTTCCTCTCTACAAAATCGAGATGAACTTTGTTTTCCCATTCAGGACTCCCACTTGTTAGGGTAAAAATACAATTTCAGATAGGGGTTGGAGGATCTTTTATAGATCCATATCCCTGTGACGTGAAGAAACCATCTCTCCGATTACTCAACTTGCCCTCCTTCCGATTGGGGGTCCTTTTCCCCCAGACCAGGGAACATCTATGCATTACGGTGTAGACAAAATAGCTCTCGCAGTAAAAGCGTGCCTTTTTGCAATATTTCCTTATATTTTTGGCTACATGGCTATGTGTTCGGTGGCTAATTTGTTTTTTTCTTTTAATTTTCATTTGCGTTTAATTATTATTAGCTCTAGTGAGAATGCCTAAATCAAATGCACAAAGAGGAAAAGAGTTTCGTGAAAGAAAAAAAGAAAAAAAACTAGCAGCAAGAGTTCAGTCGAAAAAGTGACAAAACAAAAACAAAAAAACAAAAAACCAGAAAATTATTGCAAATTCATAAGTACTAATGCCAAATCGCCATCAGAGTACATGAGAGAATATCGCGAGCACGCAAAAACACACTGCAAAATACTCTTGATGCCCAGTTTAAGGGATGGGAAGATTTTCAAAAGCGATTCGTTGATAATCCTTTCGGTCACGGGCGTTCAATTTATGATTATTATGGTTTAGAGATGATTTGAAAACGCTGTTGGTGTGTGTGTGTGTGCGGAACACAAAAATTTTTTTTTTCTGATCAACTCTCGTAATTAGCTACGAAGGATTAATTGTTTCTTTAAATGTATCTTTAATCTCGAATACTTTTCTCTAAAAATATTGCTTGACATTTATTAAATGTAACATCGTAGAAAAAATTGGAAAAAATTTTTATAACAAGTTTTCAGAGGTTAGACGCGGGGTATTTTGGGTGAGAAATTCTCATCGGAGGTGTTTTACAAGTGGACGAAATTGGAAGAAATATATTTACAAGCTTTATTAAAAAAAAGTTCTTTTTTGTTGCGGTATTTTTTTATCTTGTTTCCCAAAATTTCTACCATTGCTCATAAAATAACTTAAAATTTTTACATATTTAAATTTTTTTTTAAGTAAATTTAAAAAAATTTATATGAATTTTGCCCAATATACTCATAATTCTATTTTTGGGAAATTTTATTTTGATTTGGGACAATTATGGAAGGGGTTTTAAAAAGGGTTTTTCTCTCTATTTTATAATTACGCACTCAACACAAGAAAGTTTTAAAAATCTTACTGGGAAACCTCGACTTTTTTTTAAAAACCCCGGGAGAGACTCGATTTTCAAATCTTGTCGATTGTTTTTTATTTTGAAAAGCTACACATCTCGATCACTTACCCCCGCTCCTGAAGCAAAGGGAAATCTTCAGATGTCCCGCACGAAAAAGTTTATAAATACTTTTATTTTGTGTTATTTATTTCTTATCTAACCTGTGTGTGTTTGTTATTATGTGTTATAATTGTACTATCGTGTTTTTTACATGTATTGTATCAACGTAGATTTAAGAGACGGCTATGTCTTCCAAACCAAGTGGAACTGATTCTTCTGCACCATACGAGAAAAAAAAAATCTATTTTTGGAATTTAAACTTAAAATTATTAAAAATTTCGATATAAAAATTCAAAAATAGCAGTGAATTAACAAAGTTTAATCTAACCGAATCCTCAGACAGGAAAAAAAAAAAAAAAATTTTGGGGGAAAAAATTTGGCCTTTAAATTAACCTTTTTGGAAAAAATTTTTTTTTAAAGGAAAATGTTAAATTTTTTTAAAAAATAGGGTTTTTTAAATTTTTTTTGAAAAAAATTTTTTTTTTTTTTTTTTTCCCCTTTTTTTTAAAATTTTTTTTTTTTAAATTTTTTAAAAAATTTTGCCCAAAAATTTTTTAACTTTTTTGGGGAATTCTTGGGTTTTTTTAAATTTAAAAAACCCGGAAATTTTTTTTTTTTCCCTTTTTTAAAAAAACCCCCTTTAAAAAAAAAAATTTTAAAAATTTTTTTTAAAAAAAAAAAAAAAAAAAATTTTAAAACTTTTTTAAAAAAAAATTTTTTTTTAAAAAAAAACCCAAAAAAAAAAAAAAGGGGGGAAAAAAAAATTTTTTAAAAAAAAAAATTTTTTTTAAAAAAAAAAAAAAAATTTAAAATTTTTATGGTTTTTAAAAAAAAACCCTTTTTTTTGGCAAAATTTTTTAAAATTTTTTTGTTTTTAAAAAAATTTTTTTTTTTTTTTTTTTTTTTTGGAAAGGTTTTTTTTCACCAAATTTTTTTTTAAAAATTTTTTGGGGGGTTTTAAATTTTTGGGAAAAAATTTTTTTTTTTTTTTTGTTTTTTTTTTTTTTTAAAAAAAGGGGGCCCCTTTTTCCTTTTTTAAATTTTTTTGGTTTTTTTTTAAAAAGAAATTTTTTTTCCGGTTTTAAAAGGGGAAAAACCCCCTTTTTTAAGAAACCCCTTTTTAAAATTTTTTTTTTTTTAAAAAAAAAAATTTAAACCCCTTAAAAGGGGTTTTTTTTGAAAAAAAAAGGGGGGGAAAAAAAAAAGGGTTTTTAAAATTTTTAAAAAAAAAAAATTTTTTTAAAATTTTTTTTTAAAAAATTTTTTCCCCCCAAAAAAAAAATTAAAAAAAACCCAAAATTTAAAATTTTTTCCCCCCCCTTAAGGGGGGGAGTTAAAAAAACCCCTTCCGGAAAAAAAAAACCCTTTGGGAAAAAAATTTTTTCCCCCCCCCCCCGGGTTTTTGGGGGTTTGGGGGAAAAAAAAACCTTTTGGGGGGGCCCCCCCAAAAAACCCCCCCCCCCCTTTTTTTTTTTTAAAAAAAAATTTTTTGGGGTTTTTTTTTTTTTTTTTTGGTTTCCTTTTAGGAAAAAAAATTTTGGGTTTTTTTTTTGGGGGGTTTTTGGGGTTTTTTCCCCCCCCCCCCCCAAAAAATTTTTTCCCTTTTTTTAAAAAGGAATTTAAAATTCAAAACCAAAAAAAAATTTTTTTTTTTTAAAAAAAAACCCAAATTTTGGGGGGCCCCCAAAATTTCCCCTTTTAAAAAATACCGGCCCCTTTTGGGTTTTAAAAATTAAAAAAAAAATTTTTTTTTTTCAAAAAATTTTTTTTGGGAAAACCTTTTGGGTTTAAAAAATTCCCGGTTTTTTTTTAAAAAAAAAAGGTTTAAAGAAAAAAAAAAAATTTTTTTCCCCCCCAACCCCCCCAAAAAAAAAAAAACCCAAAACCCCGCCCCCGGGGGGGGGGGGAAAAAATTTTTGGGGGGGGGCCCCGGAAAAAAAAAACCCCCGGGGGGGAAAACCCGGGGGGAAATCCAAAAACGAAGGGGTTACTTTTCCCAACACTTGCATGATTTGGAAAGCAAAATTACAAAAAAAAACTGGGTACGTTGGCTCGAAAAAAACAATTTACCCCTTGAAAAAAGAAATTGTTTCCAGTATTTTATCAAAGTCGGCACGAAATATCACCTGAAGGTTTTGCATCGCATTGGCAACTTTAAACATTCTGCTTCTTGTCGTCTAGCTCCACACCAGTTTCTCTGCCCTGACTGCCCCCCCTTTTTTCTTCCTCACCCCCATACTGGATTGTTTTACCCGTGCATGGCGGATATTATTTTTGGTCATTTTAGGGTTGGTTCCTTTTTTGGGGTTGGTGTGGTCCTATTCAGGATTATATTTCCAATTTTTCGATTTTTATCGGACTTGGTCCCCCCACGCGGTGTGTTAAGCCTGACACACGTGGTTTTGGTTTCCGATCACTTTTGTGTTCGCTTTTGTTTTTTGGACTCGATATCTGGATTCCCTTTTGAATATGTCGATCCCAAGACAGATGTGGCGTCTTTTTGGTAAGTACGCATTTACTATTGATCCTCTATTTTTTGATGTAAAAAGGCCCCGAACATTTAGATCGCGTCACTGCTGCTCGCTGTGATACTTTATCGATGCATTAGAAGAGATCATAGACATGTTTAAAAAAGCGGGGCCGGGTTTTAGATGACATAAACAAACTTCGTTTAATTAGTGAAGTGAAATGTTTGGCTCTTAAACCTCCGTAGATCTATTAGGCTGCAAAATGGGGAATTTAAAGATTACATAAAAGGGGTAAAACGACAAATTTTAAAATTTGCTCCCCACTACACCCTCCTTCAAAAACGAAAGTAGTAAGAAAAAGCGCTCCACGATTTCCCCCTGTACCAGGCACTTGGGGAAAAACAACTGCCGAAGGGGGCACTCCGGCAACAAACACCCCTCCTGCGCCCCGCTGCCGAAGAGGGTAGCCCCCGGAAGCGATGGACGAGGGGGGTTCTTCAATGAGGGGGCTCGCGGAATCCTTTAAAAACGAAGGAATGACGCTAGCGCGCGGGTTGTTCCCAAATGGCTTCTGACCTCCCGACACAGAGGAGATGACTTTCAGGTTGTCTGTCGTAAAAGGAAGTGGCTTCCATCGTTATGATGCCGCAAAATAAACGGGCTGCTCTACTTGGGGGGGATTTACCAGGGGGGCGTTTTGAGAAAAACTTGGGTTTTTCCCGAAAACCTTTCTTGAGCATCGTAACCCAAATCTTTTTGGAAAAAAAGATGAGGTCTCATACGTTCGAGATTTTGATAACAAACGCAAAAGGCTGTAATTTGAGGGCACCTACGTTTAAATGATCAAAAAGAAATACCTCAGAACTCGGGTTTTTGGGTTCGCCCAAATTTCTATTCTGCGGAATGAAAAACAAATAAACATCCATTTTTTTTGGTGGTCCTGCGCAATGAGGTAAGCAAATTTTCCATATCACCAATTTTGGGGTTTTCCGTGTCGTGATAGAACCTTTAAAGGGCTCTCTTGCATCCCGTGTTACCCCCTCCATTATTCTATCATCCCCCCGGCTCTGAAAGAGCACCCAAATGTTTGAAATGTAGTGGCAGCCATCTCCCCGCAGATTGAAGAAACCACAAAACCCCCACTAGCGAAACTGCGGTGGGTCATCCACTTTTTTTTTAGGATGCCCCAGAAACCAAAAAACAACTAAAAAAAAACATCAGACGGAGAAAGCCAAGGGCGCGCTCAAAGTCCCACCACCCCAAACAGAAGCCATCTTATGCTGCGGCAGTGGCGAAAAAAACCCTAGTAAAATCAACACATCTGATGCCAAAGCGATCATGCAAAAATGGCACTCATGATGACTCAGTGGGGATCTTTAATTGCACCCACAAAAAAAAATAATTTTTTTTAACATTCAGCGCGTTTAAAAAAGCCCAAAGGATTTTTTTGGGAATGCAAATGGTTTTAAAAAAAGTGTTTATTATAAACCCAAAAAGCACTTTTTTTCAAAACCCCCGACGTAATCGGGATCCAAAACACATCTTCGTCCGCCGGACCGTATCAGCATTCCAAACTACACTTGTCATAGGAGTGATAGGCAGACACACTGCCATCTTTGTTAAAAATTCTATCAAGCACCACGCCATCATTAGCAAATCAAACACCTTTGAAAATACAACTGTTTTCATCCAATTAGGTAACAACATCAAAGTCACTATGGCGTGTATTTATAAACATCCCCGGCCCATTAATGTTAACGAACTCGATGCTATTCTCGACAACAACAAAACCTTTCTTTCGGAGATTTTAAAACCCGAAACACCCGGTTGGGAAACCCCAGAATAAACAATGGTAGTATTCTTAGCAATGGGGCCGTCGGCTCGTAGATAACGCCCAGACACTCCAACCCCTTCAATCATAACGCCCCAACACTGTTAGACATAGGCTTTGCGTTAATCTACCCCACCTAATGTTTTACTATAAATGAACAGAGTGCCCAAAACCCCAGTTATTTTGGTTTGTCACTAACTGTATTCTTCCCCCTATACTTCAAACACAAAAATTTCAACTGGATTAAATAAAAGAAATTCTTCCCCAAACTTTCCCGGGGGAAACCGGCGATAGATGTTTTGGGAACAAACCGTTCAAAATTTTTTGCAGTATGGTTTCAGATTATAATATTTCCCCCCCACTAAGTAATTAAAAAACACACCTCCGCCTTCCCGGAACATTAGAGTTTTAAAACTAAAAAAATTTCCCAAACTTTGGCAAAAACCCAGATATTCTCCTTATAAAAAGGGGGAAATAATGCTCTCATTAGACAAATTAGGATAGAAATCAATGAACACAAAAAAGGGCCTAGAAAAATCTTCTAGACTCTTTAAATACTGAAGACAACTCTTTTTTTAAATTTCAGGGAATACAAAAGGCATACAGTATACCTCCCCCACGGTCCGGTGGTATGGCTATTCTATTTCAAAAATGGAGGTTTATAAGGAAAACTGGAAGTCACTTTTCGGGAAAAAAGAAGAACCCCAGGACGATAAAATTGAAGTCGAAGGTTTAATGAATCACTACTTCGACAACTTCAACACTCAAATTCCCCCCCACATCGCCCTTGGGAAATTTGAGGCATTATAAAAGTTAGCCAATAGGGAATGGGCCCCAAAAATTCAAACATTGCATTAAAATACCTTCCTATTAATGCTATCCCCTCTAACTAAAATTTACAATATATGCCTCATTAATTGTCACTTTCCGACACAGTGGGAAAAAAGCAAATGTAGTCATGCTGGCCAAACCAGGGCAAAAACACGTTCCCCACAAGGCTTCAGACCATGTCTTAAATTGCACTGCTAAGATTTTCCCAAAGAATCATTTTAAATAGAATCAAATCTCACTGCAAAGCCGTGTTTCATTCCCGGGAAAAATGCGGGTTCCGGGAGGGCCATTCACGCTGCACCAATTAATACGTGTAACTAAATATAATTAATGAAGGTTTTTCTAACAAATTTTTCCCTCGATGTCTGTTTAGATGTTGGGCTTTCGACAAGATGTGGGATGATGGTCTCACATCAAAAAATTAAACTCAAATTCCCCGCATATTTAATTAAAATGATTTACAATTATTTACACAACAGAACCTTCCCCGGGTTTTGGGAAATAAAAATTCTCAAACGGGCTTTTTTCAAAGTGGAACGCCGCAGGTCGGTCCTCAGCCCATATTTTACAACATTTTAAAAGATTTTCCTGATCACTCCACCGTCGGGACTTTTTATTTGCAGACGACTCCCGCAGCATTGACTCGGGGGGTCCATCTCAATTTCACCATTAAAACTATCAAAATTTCACGTCAAACTTGAAGACTGGTTTTTCACAATGGAGAATCAATTTAATGTCGAAAAAAAACAAGCCATTGTTTTCAGAAAATGGGGCGATTGACCCCCAAAGTGAACCACCTTTTAAACCCTTCAGTGGGGCTCGTGGTTCGTTACCTGGGCTTACACCTCGATAATCGATTAACGTACAAGAAACACATTGATTATCTTTCCCGATAAAATTCTGGGGGGAGAATAGCGTTGCTATCTCTTTTGGGGGGCCCCCCTCTATCCTTAGAAAATAAAGTAATTTTTACAAGCAAATCTTGCGTCCAGTGATAACTAGGCCCCTGTCTGGCGAGCCGCCGCCCCGACCCCCAGAAAGTATTCAAATTATCAGAACAAAATACTCGCATTACTAACGCCCCGGGACGTTGAAATAGAGTCATTCACCACGACTTTCACATGGAGCCGATAGAAAATTTCATCACTAGAACTTTAGGGGAAAATTTTTACTTCCTCAAAATCATGAAATCCATTTTAGAGCACAAACACTCTTCACGTATCCCCATAATAAATTAAATTTTGCATATAAAACTTCAAAAAGGAATCTGCCTTTAAAACCGCCATAACACGACAAAACACTAATTCCACACAAACAACATTCAAAATGCCCTTTTGGCTATTTTTTAAAACAGGATCAGTGTAATAGCTGCTCCCTGTCCCCCCCCGCCCTGGGGTTTTTCGCTGTTCCCGGGTTTTTTCTTTTTTTCCAGCTTTTTAATTGAACTTCCGCAGTTCGGTTTGGGCCGTTTCGGCCCCTTCCTGCCTCTTCCACTCTTTCCCCCTTTCGAAACTTCGGTCGCTTTTGGGGCTGTTCGTTCCCCCCCCTGCGGTGCGCTCTTCTGATATTGGTCTCTTTTTTTACCCTCTCTCGGGGAAATTTTGGGGATAAGTGGTTTAGTCCACTGGCACCCGCGCACTAATTTTCGTTTCGTTTGGCAACTTTAAAAGTTTTTATCATGTTGCAACCCTTCAGGAAAAATCTTTTAGGGGGTCATTAAAAGTTAAACTCTTCAACAACACGTACCGCGTTATTCAAAAAATCTGAGAAGTGTTGTTCCTCGCTTTCTTTTTCCCTTCCTTAATTTCATTCATTACGTTATACCGTCGATTGCAAAAATCATGAGAACACGACTTAAAATAAATTCCTTGCCAAATCCTTCTTATCAATGCTTTTAAAAGTTCAGTTCAGCGTAAAATTACTCTAAAAGTGGAATTAGCCAACCTTATGCCCCATAAATTTGGATTATTTTAACTTGTTTTAACGTACAGTTATGATTCAATGTCTGTCCATCCCGCAGTTTTTTTTACCCCGGTTTTTCTTCACCGAAAATTTATGAAAGTAGGTATTGAAAATCTATTAGCTGGAATTTTAGA
>BMAV01007060.1:13616-24466 GCA_019973955.1 Trichonephila inaurata madagascariensis
AAAACTCAAATGCTACCTAAAGAACTCCATTAAGAAAAATATGAAGCCATAAGTCTACCACAAGACACACTTCGGCCTGTTAAAAAGACACAAGCAAGAAAAAGTTAAACATGCTATTTGTCGATCTAACAAAGAACAATAAAAAACTGCAATAACTTGAACTAAATATGACAGTTTTGCCTGCAAATAACATTCTTGTAATGTTAGTGAAAAGTGTCTGTGACTTGTGTCCATTATTAAAGTCACGCACATTTGGAACATTTTAGCTCAGTTTTATTGGATTTTTCTCAAATTATCAAAGAAAAATTTAAAAGTCCTTAAAAGTAGGTAAATATACTTTCAATTAAATTATTACTGGAATTAGTTTTTTATCGTGTACAGTAAAAATAATTTTAAAAAAAGGACTGGGGTGACTCAGTCACCCCGCATGACCATTAACGTGAGTATCGAATGCGCGTCTACTCCCGAGTTAAATTTTAATTAGAAAAGTTAATTGTGGATAACATAATGCAGAACTTAAAAAAAAGAATTTTAAAAATAAAAAATTCAAATTACAATAAATTCTTAGTGTTATGCACTTTTTATACACACAATAATTTTTTAGAATTTGTACTAAAATTTTTTAAAAATCAATTAATTTTTAACATAATTAAATACTATAAAAATTATGTACAAAATGCATACTTCACATTGATGTACACACATTTACGTGAAAAATCCTTTATACTTTTTAAGTAATTTTTTACTCATAAAATTAAATACGAGCTTTCTAAATTATTTCAAAACTCCGCTAACAACAATACTTTGCAATTTTGAAGTTCAGTTTGTTCATATACTAGGAACGAATTAGATAAAATAGATATGAACATACGTAAATTATTAGAAAACTTCTTGATACTATCTTATGAAAGTCTGTAGTATCTGAAAAGCAGCATATAAAGATAAAAAAAAATGTCGGAGAAACACAATATTCGAAAAAAATTAGGGAAAAAAAAGCTTTATCGTTTGTACTAACAGCAAAAGTTCAATGTATCTCTCAGAGAGTAAATATTAACAATCTCTTTCAAACTTCTTTGAAATTCCACACCACGGCCGTAATGGATCCATGCAATTTCCCAAGCAACCAATATTAACTACCACTTTTCGTCATATCTTTAGTAATCTTTTTACTGACTTAGTACGGTAAAGAATAAGGAAGAAAATGGTTATAAGAAAGAGGATTTTGCTACCCACTCACACAATGGTTATTAGAAGCCTTTACTTCTTTCGTGGTAAAAAGTTGATATCTTGAAACAATTTACTATATTGAAAACTGTCTAGTTTTTATGAAAGAGTTTTCTAAAAATAAAAAATCTAGTAAGGCACAGATTTTTTTTAACTTTAATAAAACTAGAATGGTACACTACGTTGAAAACAATGTATATATTGCATTTAATTTTTTCAGTGCGCATTATAATTTCCAACAGTACAATATAAATAAAAGTTTCTTAATTAATTCATACATCAATAGTTGGTTTAAACAGACTTTTCCCTGGGGCTAAATGAGTATATACGGATCGCAATACATCTCACATGCAATCGACACATAGGCAGATATCTTAATCTTCAAACTTCCACACTGCAATGCCATCCAGTATGATTTGACGCAGAACAACTCCAATTATCATAAACGGTAACAAAAAAAAATGGAGAATTATTTAAATTCAGAAATGAGCCACATAACTAACCATTCTTCTGAAAGAAGGTTTTAATGAATATACAGAAAAATAACATTTTTATTTAAGGGTTTCTAATATTTCAGTCGCCGGATGAGTGCCTCAGGTACAAATAAGGATTACTTTGCACGATCCAAATTTATAAATAAAATCTAGTCGTAAACGTGCGTGCCAGACACACGATCCTTTCTCATATAAACATAAAAGGCATCGAGACCACAAGCAAATTACTTAAAAGGGGTGCGTGTGAGCCATCGATTCTCCCAGTCTTTGACTTTTATAGGACTGCGGTGGTCTCCACAAAGGACCCATTTCCTGTTAGGGAACTAATGACGTCTCAACGGTTACTTAGTTTCGCGTGGGAAAGTATTCAAGACAAGACACTCCAACGCTGATGTTCTACAGCAAATAAACCCTTAACTTCCCTTGATACAGCCGACAGAAGGATGACCGGCGCAATTCCCACGCCAATATGCGGCTTCAAAGTCAACCCCACGAGTGGCGACAAGGACCAATAGCTAAATAGTAATCCCGGCTACGTCCAAACAGAAGTGATTCTGCATCACGTGAGGCTTGGAAAGGAGTGACGTATTCGATCTTTAAAGAGACATGAAAAGAGGAAACTAAGAAGCTTCACAGACTCTAGATAGACACTTCAACACTCTACTTGACCCCAACTCTCTCTCTCTCTCTCTCTTGCACACACATTTATAATAACCTATCAAGGTTCAATATATACTAACTAAATATTCTCCAATATGCACCAAGAGTTGCATTAGTCAAGCCTCTCCTCATCATATCTCGATTGTCGAAACAAAATCTTATTTTCAATCGCTTAGTGGGGCTCGAGAATTTCTTCAGGTGCACAACATCATGGTCTTATCTAGCCCTACAGGTCTTGAAGGACTTGCCACAACAAAACTTTTATCCATCATTTTAAATTCATCACTAAAAATTCGAAGTGGCGATCAAATTTCAGTATAGTTTCCTCTTTTTTAAATAAATAATGATATTTTCGGGAAAATTAATTCAGCTTCAGGGATTTTATAGGTGATTTCATATTAATGCATATTCGTAACTATCAGAATCCACTGTAACAAATTAAGCAAAATATAAATGTTGTATATGTCTCTGCTATCTATATTTTTTCTCATTCAGAAAATGCACACACTTTACCTTCATCAAATATGCTTTATCGTAATTTTAGACAAGCACATACTTTAACATTAAAATATCTTTGATCATATTTGGCTCCTACTCAAAACCGTCAAGAAACGCAGTGCCTTCAATTCAAACTGGCCTCAATATCACAAGTTTGTGCCACTGTTTGGAGAATAAAATACTAAACAAATTTTTTCATCCCTTGGCAAAAGATCAGAATTATAAAATATGTCTCTAACATTCCATTTAGTAAGAATACAGTAATGTGCAGAATACTTAGAAATTGTGTTGGATACATAATCCACACACACACAATAAGAGAATATTAAAAATTTATTAGTTTTTCAAATTTGACAATGTGTGTATGTTTGTTTCCCGGATTATTTACTAGAAATATTCTTATTAAAAAATAACGATGCAGTTAATTTCAGCAGTTTAGGCTCATTTCACTGATCATCGAAACACGTTCCAAAGATGAGCGAGTATAATTGGAATAAAGTAATTTTAAAAAATACCACTTGTTTCTATTCAATTACACATCTCCAAAATTTTAGCGAGATTAAGATATAAAATAAAACATTGATTTATTTGAAACAAAAATTAATTTTTTTTTTCGTTTTATGCAAAATTAAAACAAATGATTCAGCATCCCTGATGAAATCGAAGTGCATTGTGTGCTAATCCAAACAATGCAATTAAAATTTACTCCAGTAATTGTATATTAATTAATGTTAAAGTTAATTTTTTTTAAAAAAAAATGAATCACCAAAATTCTAATACGAAATTATATTTGGAAGTGAAGGGAAGTTAAATTGAATGAATTTTGTGTTATTTATGGAATATATTTATAGTGGCCACAAAAGTGTTCGTACACCTGCGATTTATTATAAAATTTAATGTTTTCGACTAACAAATATTAATATATTGTAATTTTTTATGATATATGCAACTTGTTCTTAATGGAATGAGACATAGTTATACTGTTTTTAAAAAATTAATTTTTTTTTATAAAATTAATAATCAAAAAGCTACTAAAAAATTACGCCACAAAAGTCTTCGTACACTTAACAAAAATCTCAACTTAGCTTTAAATATTGTATTTCTTTCTTAATTTAGTACTTAGTAGGATATCTATTAGTGTCCACAACAACTTTTAAGGGTCTTCGTATGAATTTAATCAGTTTTTTGTAATTTCTGCAGCTATTTTCCTCCATTCTTCTGTGATTATTGTTTTTACTTCACATTTTATGTTTATTTGTCATGTTTTCTTTCTTTTTTTTTTACGTCAAAATCTCACCAAATATTTTCTACTAGGCTAAATAAAGTGATTGAGGAGGTATTTTCATAATTTGGGGACAGTTAGAGAGACATCAGTGGCGTACATTGAGAGCAGTCCGCTTGGCGTCATTATCCTGTTAAAAAATAAAGTCGTTTCCAATATCCAAATTTTAGGTGTATAATTTAAAATTTCTCTTTAAAATATTTAAATAGACTTCATGATTCACAATATCAACAAAAATTACCAAATTACCTCATTCTGCGGCCGATTTACACCCTCACACACGAACACTTCCACCTCCATGTTTTATTGATCCAACTAGATTCTTGGGATTAAGTTTCAGAAAATTCAAAATTGATAGCAAATTGGTTGGTATGACAGATAATTCAACATTTTTGGTCCCGATGGGCCTATAATAGCTTGTAAATGAAAAAATATGTTGTTTAATCCCAGGAATTTATGTGGAACAAGAACTCCTCCACATCCATGCTTCAGCATTGAAATGAAGGTTGTGACGTCTCTCGCGTCCTTCTGCTAACATAACTCCTATGTTCTTTGACGGCCACGATTAATGGCAAAACCTTTCCAACCCAATACCAAGAAGATAAACGAAGATAATATGTAAATGAGATATACTTTAAAAGGATAGAAGCTTTGATGATAAGCGCGGCAAGTTTAGAGATAGCTTAGTGTGGAATCTTTCAGGTCAAGAGTTAGCTGTCCGATAGCTTTGGAAGAAATAGAAATTTATTATAAAGTTGGAATCGTCTTATATAAAGTTACATTATAGATATTACGGAATCGTTGAAGGAAGGAGATCTGCAAAAGGTAATATATTATATAGGAAGTTAGACGAATCTGTTAATTTATTATAATTAGGATAAATGTTCTAGTTGCGTGATCTGACTTGAATACTAGGTTTAATTGGGTGTTAACTCTCACTTTAATTAAAGTTGTCAATTAGAATTAAGTAATATAAGTTATTCTTAATAAAAGTTGTATTAAGAACTATTATGTCTCATCATTTTGATAATCCCACACCTCTAGCTTACGCGGATCCGGAACGACATAGCCATCCTGNAATTAAGTAATATAAGTTATTCTTAATAAAAGTTGTATTAAGAACTATTATGTCTCATCATTTTGATAATCCCACACCTCTAGCTTACGCGGATCCGGAACGACATAGTCATCACAGGATGGCTATGTCGCAAGGTGTTCTGGAGTGGGGGTGTAAATTGGCTTCAGAATTAGGTAATTTGGTATTTTTTGATGGTATAGTGAATCATGAGCTCTATTTAAATATTTTAAAGAGAAATTTTAAATTTTCCACCCAAAATTTGGCTATTGGAGACGACTTAATTTTTTAACAGAGTAATAACGCCAAGCGCACTGCTCTCAATGTACGCCACTGGTGTCTCTCTAACTGTTCCCAAATTATGAAAATACTTCCTCGATCTCTTTATTTAGCCAGTAGAACATATTTGGGGAGAATTTGACGTAAAAAAAAAGAAAACATGACAAATAAACACAAAATGTGAAGTGAAAACTATAACCACAGAAGAATGGAGGAAAATCGAAAAGCAGAAATTACAAAAAAAACTGATTAAATTTATACCAAGATGCTTAAAAGTTGTTGTGGACAATAAAAGATATCCTACTAAGTACTAAATTAAGAAAGAAATACAATATTTAAAGCTAAGTTGAGATTTTTGTTAAGTGTACGAAGACTTTTGTGGCGTAATCTCTTAGTAGCTTTTCGATTATTAATTTTTAAAAAAATACTTATACTATTTTTAAAAAATTAATTATGTCATTTCATTAAGAACAAGTTGAAGATACCATAAAAAAATTACAATTACAATATATTAATTTTTATTAGTCGAAAACATTAAATTTTATAAGAAATCGCAAGTGTACGAACACTTTTGTGGCCCACTGTAATTGCTAATTTGGAATTATTTTATTAGTAAAATCATTACTTAATTAGAAGTAAAAAGTTCAGAGCAAAGTTATACTGATCCAAATTTTTTTTTCAGCTTTTATTCACAGTAAAAACGTTCTTCAGAATGGCATTAGTAAAATAAATATTTTTGACAGCAACAAAATAAAAAATTATAAAAAAAAAAGAAATACGATCGGTCCAAATGCATTCAACGTAAAAAAATACAAAACAAAAATGCTCATATATATATATATATATATTCTTTTTTTGTAAATTAAACTTGAAGGAATTTTTCAAGATTAATTGTAAAATCGCAAGGTAAAATATTTGATTTTGTACCTTATAGAGACGAAATTATGATAATTCATCAAAAACTCCAGGCAAGAACAAACATCGCATGCATCTCAAGCAAAAATGAAGCCTTCGATCAGAATTCTACAAGAATAAACTTTATAAAAAATAAGAAAAATGCATCGATAATCGTTGATTGTACAGAAAAGATACTATACCCCTAGAATTTAGTCGATAAATATCAAATAGTGGAAAACTTAAGACCTTTGCTTTTATTTTTAAAAAAATGTTTTTGGTGAATAGGTTTGGCCTTTTACTTTGGAATAAAAAATAAAAACAAAAGCAATATTCAATTCTATTCTCATTTTCTTTCACCAAGATAAAGAATGAAAAAATTATACACACCTCAAGAAATACTATAAATGCGAAAGAAAAAAAGGAAAAACAATGATAAAAAGTAGAGAGCTTACAGCTGTGCAAACGATTTTTGAATGAAATGGTGTTTTACCCAATAAACGCAGATCTCTATGTATTCTATTTCGAAATATCGATTACAAAAAATTAAACATCAATAAATGGATAAAAGTATTAGCTTTTTAAAAAACTTATTACTTTAAGACGTTTTATTTTTCACATAAGTTAAAAATTTTCGCAATAAATTACTTTTTATAAATCATTTATTCTTGTTCCTAATTCCTAAATAGAAATTATAAATAATCAGATAAAGAAAAAAGTCATGCAACAAAATTTTCTATTTACTTTGCTGTCTAATTATAAATAATTCAGAACCGAGTTAAATAAATGAAATTATTTCATATTTCAATATGAGTTAGCAAGAATTTTCCCACTTAAGATGGCTCTAGAATGCGTTTTATTTATTCTAATGAGATGAAATTTGAACGACAAATAACTCAAATGGTGCACACTTGACATTTATTGAAAAATAGTACAAGATTCTGCCGCGAGGTGACGCTGTGACACAAAATGGTATTTGCATATTGAAAATGTGAAAAAATCGTTTGCGTTACAGCGTATACTTATTAGCATTATTCTTCGTATAAATAAAAGAGAGCAGATTCAAAATGAGCATTAGTTTTTTCTCTGCACGTAATTCTTACGCTGCAAGAAAAAGCGCTACTGATAAAACTATTCTTCCAGAACCAGCATAACTCCGTTGCAGCTAGGAACGTCTTAAGGACTTCTTGAGATCTTGGGCTCCTACGCAAAAGTAGTTTCCAGGCCTTTTCACAAATGTAGATACGTTGTCAAATACTCGTACAAATAATAACCCGAAACAAATAAATATGCATGACTTACAAACGTACAAATCGGCTCGACCGACTGCCACTTTTTGATTGAAGGAGTAATGATGGTGTATGGTGGTAGGCCTAGGCCTATACCTGGACGACGATCATCACACGTAGACAATTGACATAACATCCGAAATTCCCAGTTTTTCGGAGAATACAACCAGGAAAAAATATTTGATCGTTGAAATTATTCAAACCATTATTTTATTAAGACTGAGTCGAGAACGAGACGAGACTCGATTGTGGTTGAGACCCCAATCGATCTTAAAGACGTCTCTAGTTGCAACTGTTAAAGAATTCCTCTGTGTGATGCAGACACTAAGAGGTCCAATGCTCTTTATTACTAAAGGCTGCCAAACATTCATGCTTGTAAGGGAATAAGGGAAGTAACACAAACACGACAATATTACCAACAAAAAGCACGAACAGTGTCCTACGCGTCTCCAACAATTTGTGGGCTTTACATTAAGGCTTACTACATATATTCGGTAAATTTTCTTGTAATTAATACTTCTGGTTATCTTATTCTCTATACACAACACAAAGGTCCACTACTGTAAAGGACTTTGGGGATAACTGAGCTTGGACTATAAAGAACTATACGTGTATAGTTAGTTTCGAAATATTGAGTTACGATCAAATGACGAGATGGACACATGAGCTGGCATCCCACTCAGCGCCAAGGGGAGGACAAGCCCGGTAAGATTTAATATGCATCACGATAGTTCGATTGATATATTTTTAAGAAAAAGCTATGTTAAATCATGTAATACAATATCCTTCCAATGTGTGTATAATACGAAGCAAATTAAACGATTAAGAATTTCAAATTTAAGAAAAAAAATATCTCACATGCAGAAAAACATACTGTATTTTTCTGTCTAAAAAAATGTATTCCACGTGAAGTTCACGCTCTCGTACATATGGCGAAAACATCCTTAAATAATTTACATCTAGATGTGTAATACTTGTATTATTATATTATGTTAAAACTGTAATATTCGCAAGCAACGCCGTCCCTTACATAAAATGGTGATTCAATAGGAACTTAGCCAATGGCGTAGCCAACGCTGATGGGGCTCTGTATCAAAATGCTTTCGGGGCCCTTTTATAGATGAGAGCCCTGTTAGTGGGGATGTAGTTACACATCTTGGGGCCCCTGAAGCTTGGGGGCCCCGAATCATTGATTAGGCGGTAGCTACGCCCCTGAACTTAGCGAAATCTTCGCGATAGAGCCAAGTTGGCATCATTTTTGTCGACATTGTTGGCGACCATTTTTGACGATATATGGATTGGACCATACGGATTCTTCTGGAAATTACGGGTTGATTGATTGATTGAATATTAACGTCGCACAGTGGGCCCCAATCTGGCGCAAGGAAATTATTTTATGACTTTAAAGTCTTCAAAATGATCTAAAATCATAGTAATTAATGTAAATTGGGTATTCTTTTCTGTTTTTTACTAACAAATAAGGTTAATAGGGTTTTAATTCATTTATGTCAAGTTTGAATTTGATCAAGAATAAATTATTGCTAAGTGGAACTAGTTTTGGAACAAGGATCTAAGGATATTAACGGAAGCAGTAATTTACACGTGGGAGAATATATACAAGGAATAGTGTGACAAGCTAAAAAAATTAAATTTAATAATTGTTAAAGATTAAACAAATATAATCAAACATAACATTGTACATATACAATAAAGGATAATAGGTAGTGATTAAAAAGACTGCACCCTTTGAGCATTTATTTTATTTATGTATTTAAAAATTATATTTTAGCATTTCATATAATGTTTATTCAAGAAAATGATACGAGACAAAATTTTTCACATATTATTTACACAATTTTACAAATTTAATTTCTTTTAAGAAATTTGNGATACTGCATTTTCAATTTTAACATAAAACTGAATTTCTCATGAACACTTTAACAACTTTTTAACAAGTCATCCAGTTTATCTGTTGATAAAATCAAAAGAAGCAACTTACATGACGCGCTCGCGATCATATAATTTTAGTGGTTGATTCTAAAGTCAAGCAACATACACATAACTACTTCTCATACATATGAAATGGAAGGAAATGTTACAAACCTAGAAATGTGCCTCAACTTGAAAGGAAAACAGATTTGATGCAGGGATTTTTAATTTATCCGATAACGACGAGAACAGTAAATCATGAAATTTTTTTTCCCCACTGAAAATGAAGCAGACAAGTTAAATGAAGAAAAGTATTGATCTTCTTCACAGGTTTTGTGCCGATCTTCTTCAGTTCAGTTCAATACAGTGATAACACAGTATACCTGGAGACCTGGCCAACACCTTATTCTCCGAAAGAAATAAGATTATTTTCTTGAATTAGGATGCAACTATAGGTCCTGATTGCGCTGTACATCTGTAAACTTGGTTATCATCTTGCGCTTCAACAGTAGTTCGTGAAGATAGAGTATTGAGAATCTATTAGCTGGTACACTGCTGGCCACCGTAAATGCAACACCCTCAAGGAAGCATGCAAATAACATGAAATTTACAACATTCATTAGCGGAGGTGAGATTTGCAAATGATTAGAATTTCAGTGCAGACACACATGACGCGCGCCTGTGGTGCCACCTCAAAGCGCTATTTAAGGCTTGGAGATTTCGACGATTTCAAGTTCGGAAATTGTGTTTTTCTTCTGTTTTTTTCAAAAAAAGATCAATTATGTCTCGTAGAAAACAGCGATCAGCTTTTGATCAAGTATCCGAGTTCGACAGAGGAAGGATAGTGGCCTACCGAAATTGTGGATTATCTTTCAGGGAAATCGGCAGTCGTATTGGACGAAACCGGACAACTGTAATGAGGATATGTGACCGTTGGATGCAGGAGAGTACGACGGACCGACGTGGTCGATCGCATCCACCTCAGTGCACCACTTCACGTGAGGGCATGCAAATTGTGCGCATGGCAGTGACGGATCGCTTAGTCACATCACAAACCATAGCACAGCACATTGAGTTTGTAACGCATCATTCAGTGTCTGCGCGTACCATTCGACGCCGTTTACAGCAGAGTGGTCTGTCCGCAAGACGTCCATTGCTTGGTCTACCCTTGTTGCAGAACCACAGACGTCTCCGCCACCAATGGTGCGATGAAAGAAGGATGTGGG
>BMAV01007060.1:46563-57141 GCA_019973955.1 Trichonephila inaurata madagascariensis
CTTTAATCTTTTAGTGACTAAATCTAGAATTAGTCGCCAAATCTGGAAATAGCAAATGGTTTATGCAATTAGTCACCAAATCTGAAAACGATATAATAAATTAGTCGCCAAATCTCGAAATCCTTAAAATCCTTTATTTATGAGAATCCTGATCTGGACAATGAGACAAAATTATGAAATTATTATATTGTCATCGGACCTTGACAAATGTGCAAAATTTCGAATTCATCTGACCTTTTAAAGTGGGTAAAAATCGAGTTCAAAGATTCTATTACATACAAGTGAAACTTATAAAAGCGTGTTAATAAACAATAGAAGAATTTTGAGTTAAAAAAATATTTCCCTTCATTTGATCCATTCCTAAAAAAAACTTACTCGTAGGCTAGTTTATATATTAAATAGTTTTAAAAATGGTTGTAAGACACTATCTCAGGACTTTTTTTGTATATTTTTCGCCTCATGCTATTTTGTTTTTCAATTATTTAGATATAATCCATCCGGAATAATATCGTAGTACTCTCATGGCGTGGTGCAATAGTTTGGAGAGAGGGTCCTGCTCAGGTGTTGTCCTCACCCCTTGACCGAGGCTCAAAATTACGAGGTTCGTCGCCAGTAGCTTTCGTGCAGCTTTGGGTGTGATGTTAACGAACACTTACTCACCCCTTAACTGCCGATTAAAAGTTACGCAATTCGCTCTCCAGTGCAGACGTTTTTCACATAGGCACGCGTATACAGTGCATAGAGGGAAAAGAAAAGGCATAAAAAAGCAAATTCTTCTCTTACATAAGAAAATTCTTCTCGAGGTCATTTTATTAAATTGAGCTGAATTCCATTGAGCTGAAAATAGTTTTAAGCTCTTCCTTCATTATTGCATGATGCCAAGAAACCATTATAGCCTCAATAAATTCCCTTTTATTTCATGGGCACCTCATTCGAACAAGAGTTTTCAAACTGTGCCACAAGTTTTCGATAGGATTGAGGTCAAGACCGTTTCCTGGCCAGAACAAGAATTAAATTATCTTAGAACTATACCAGAGTCTTTTGATTACTTTACTGTGGGGGAATGAGCAGAATCTTGCTGAAAAATAAATGAAGCATTGTTGGTAAATAGATCCCTGATAGAAGGTAAAAGTTTGTGTTCTAGAATGGTGTCAATGTATTTTATGGCATTCTGTAACCCATCGATAATATGAAGGTTACCTACCATCTGCTAATATGCCTTGACCAAATCATAAAACTATGTGTGTACTTCACAGTTGCCTGGATGTAGTCAGGGTGTAATATATTCCTCCTATTCTACGTCTTACATATTTTAGACCATCACTACAGAAAAACGATATCTTAGTTTCATCACTCCATATAACTTTTGGTCACTAATCATTTGTCCAATTAACGTGTTCCTTTGCCCTCTGTAGTCTTTTTAGCGCTTCTGTAAATTGAGATAAAGCTTTTTTTTTCGTGAATTTTACCTCTTAGTCTAACAGCTACTAACATTCTCCTGATTGTTTTTGAACTGACAGAAACACCAACAGCATTCAGAAAACTTTTGATGACCACTCACGAGATTCTTTTATCTTGGAAGCATAGCATTTTTGTTCTTTTATCATCAACAAATGTAGTGCACCGTTTTCAGTGTTTTTTTTTTTGTTTTTTTTTTTGTTTTTTTTTTTTTTGGTTTAATTTTTTTTATTAAGTTTGTCTCCTGGAATTTTAAACAAAACTTTCGCTCTCCAGATGAAGTCACTGAACCACCTACTTGTCTTGCAATTTTAACATAGAAAAATTTGTCACACATCTCTTTCTAAGTGTCCAATCAACTCTTTTATTTAATGTTATTGCTTTTTGACTAAATATCATTGTTTTCCTGGCCTCAACACCGTTTGAAAACTCTTGTCCGAGTGAGGTACCTATGAAATAAAAGGGAATTAATTGAGACTATAATTGTTTTCTGGCATCATGTAATAACGAAGGAAGAGCTTAAAACCACTTTCAACTCAATGAAACATCGATGTGAAGCTATAATAAAAAATAAAGGGTACGTAATAAACTGCTGTCATCAGTAGCTAATGTATATCGATTGTTATTGCAGCATAACTTTTTTTGTATTGCAAATATTAAAATTTTGTTTTTGTATTGAATTTAGTATTAAATTCTCTTTAAAATGATATAAAAGATTTTGCATTTTGTACAACGTAACAATTTCTACAAGCATAATTTAAAAAACGTAAGAATTTTCAAAAGTGTCCACACAATTTTGGGAACCACTATATATCCCATTAATAAAATGGAATTTAGTAAGAAAATGTATACACACTTTAAAACTGGGTGATATGTTAATGCCATAAGTTTTAGATAACCTTGGCTATCGTGTTAGTTTTTAAGAGTTGATATTAGCAGTTTGCATTAGTGTTTCGACGTATTCAACAATTGACAGATGGTGCTGGTGTATTAGGGAAAGTGAGACAATGGCGCAAGTAAGACTGATTTTCGAGCTGCGAAAAAGCATTTTGAAATGGTATTGGAAGTTTGAGAATATCAGTGGAGTGCAACGACATTGGAGGCAACAATATGAAATGGAACCACCAACACGCTTAAGCATTGCTTGCCTTCGCAATAAGATTGAAACAGATGGAACATATATGGAAGTGATGGAGTGTATATGCATAATGGACGATCAGGCACGCCACGAACATCAACAAGCGGAGCGTCTTCTGTTGCAGTAATAGATTCATTCACACAGTCACCTGAAAAATTGACATCACACTGTGCACGTGAAATAAGCGTGAGTAGGGCTAGAATGGATCGTATTTTGCACAGAGCAAAATGGAAAGTTTATGTACAATTGTTACACACACTGAACGAGGACTACCCAGATAGAAGAACTCAGTTTTTTGAATGGTACTTTGCGTAGATTAAAAATGCTGTAAATTTTGTTTCTCAAGTGGTGCGGTCTGATGAGGTACAATTTAAATGAAATGGTACGGTAAACAGGCATAATTGTGTATACTGGGCTCCACGAGATCCACATGTTCATGTTGAGCTAGTAGTCATTTCTCTGGGACTTCACGTTTGGTGTGGGTTATCACCAAGAAAACTTATTGGACCTTTCTTTTTAGAGAGTACAGTTACTTCAAGGGGTTACTTGGAAATGTGTTAGGACTTGGACTTAAGTTTTACCGTGCATTCGGGCTTTGTTTGGTGATAATCCTTTTTGCATCCAACTAGATGGAGAGCTCCTCCCCACCACCATACAGATGTGCGTGCCTATCTGTATAACGTTGCGCCAGGTCATTGGATTGGACAAAGGGGTTCGACTGAGTACCCTGCACGTTCACTTGATTGAACCCCACGATTTTTATCTGTGGGGTTACCTCAAGAACATGTACAGCAAAAACCCACATACGCTAGAAGAACTGAGCTATAACATAGAAATAGCTAGCCACTCAATTTTTGTAGCTACTCTGAGCGATGACACCAACAACGACGACATCATTCTCAAAAATTTTGGAGATGGGTGGATTACAGTTTGATCACACTTTTTGTAACACTTATTGTCACTTTGTCATTTTTATTCATTGTAATATATACCTTTTTCTTCATCAAATTGAGTATATATATTTTTGACCACCCCTGTACATGCCTACAAACTGTACCACCAGTGAATTGCTTTTTTTACTAAGAAAAAAAGAGGATAACTGACTATCCTTACTTATCATCTGCTCTGCAACCTTTTTTACATGGTAAAGGGCTCCCAGTTCCTTGCCCTCCTACAGAATTTTCTATCAGCTTAGACGAGGAGGATGTATCACATAATTCTTTTGAAACATCAACGTCAACATGTGGAGGAAGTATGCACGATAGTGACTTTTTGTTTTTGTATGAAACATTTCCAAATAAAATTACCTGGGTTGAACTGAATGATTTGGATCTGTCTCGGGTCAAAGTGGAGATATTAGCCCCAAGACTTCACGACACAAGGGAATCTTCTTGAAAAATATATCTGATGGGCTTCTTTTCGCCCGCGTCATAAAATCTTTCTTTAAAAAAAATAACGTCTCGTGTTCTGCTGTAACAATGATGACCTATTAAGAGAATGCTTTGCGCACTAACACAATGAATGGTGACTGTTTATAGACGCTTCAAAACTGACTGTCAGGACGTTTTTGCTGAATAATGAAAACGAACTGTCCCCCATAGTTGTTGCACATACTGTCTATATGAAGATGACTGTCATAATCTGAAACAGGTTTCAGAGGAATATGGTTGCAGATATGCTGATCTGAGGGTAGTGTCTCTATGGATTTGGGGATTTGCAGCCAGAATGTACAAAGTATTCTTGTTTTCTTTGTCAGTGAGACACAGGGGAATCGCTCTACACTTCATCAGAAGAGATTGATCTCTTTCAAGCCTAGAAAAACAAATGTAAAGCACCTATCTCTGGCAAAGCATCATTAAATCATCATTCCACCTTTGCACTTTCTCCGGAATGAAAAATACGAAAACTACTAGGTTCTGGTAGAGAATGTAAAAACCTGCTAATGTTGCGATGAAAGTAACTTCTTATGGTAGCAAAAAAGTAGCTTTTAACCAAATAAATATTTAATGCAATCAGAAGAACTGAATACAGAACATAGTTTTTACGAGTACGTCAACAAAAACTAAGAACACTTATCGAATGACTGGTTAAAAAGTACTACCATTCTGCAGTAACTAAATTGCAATACGGAGGGGCGTTTGCCACAAGAGTATGTTGGTTTTATTTTAGGATTTCAGCTGCACTTTAGCATCCCCTTTTCTAAACTCCCACTTGAATTTGTTCCCTGATAACTGAAAGCAGGTTAGTAATGATCCCAGAAAACATTTCCATCAGGACATTGCCAACATGGAAAAACAGAACCAAAGGAATTAATTCACAGCGATTTTGACTTATTACTGTCGTACACGCTCATCAGAAATACAAGCTACAGGCCTAAAGAAATTGAAAGTTCGAAGCATATTTAGGAACTCCCAACATGTATTATAATGTACATACATTTATACACTTTTCTTAACAATGCTTACGCATTACAAAAAAAAAAAAAAAAACTGCAGCAAATTCAGCATTTTTTTGTTGTTGTTATTGTATTCAGTACACTGAATTCATTATGAATTGACAATTTTCCTTTTGGAAGCCGGCACTATTTGAAAATTTGTTCAGTGTTTTTAGTATTCTATAACTGATGCAGCACATATTCAAGAACCAGGGCCGATCCTAGCAAGTGTGCAGCGCGTGCACCACGCGCGGGTGGCCAAAACAAGGGCGAGCGTGGGCCGTATACAGTTAGTTCTATCAATCAAGCAAAAGTTTTTACTAATTTCTCAAAATACAATTTTAATAAGTCGAATAAATATGCTAAATCAAAATAATTCCCAATAGCATAGTGTAGTTTAGGAGAAATAGAATGTTATTGTACAGAGTGTTGGTCCGTGTAGTCCTCTAATGCCTACTCTTTTTACACTCCTTCATTTGGTAGCAAAATTCGTGGCAGAGCCGGCAATCCCGCAAGGAATTTTTTTTTCCTGCTTAGCAGTAGTACTGGCGGCGCGCTGTGAATCGATATTTAACAAAAAAGTCTCAAATCTGATTTTTGTGAAAGTTGCTTTACGAGAAAATATCTAATATAGTTAATATTACCTAAGACATAGAATGTTTCCACATTCAATATGCATTGGGGGAAATTAAAAGTTTTCAATTTAATAATAATCTTACAATTTTGGAAAATTAAACAGAAGAAAGAAGCTATTTTTGTGCCTATTTGCATTTTTAGTAATGTTTCACTTGTTACTCTTATACAGATAGATGAGTTTATAACGTCAACATTAAGTCTTCGTCAAAATATGAAAAATTATCTATGGGGGCGGTACATTAGGACTTAGCACGTGAGTTGCCGACACCCTAGGATTGATCCTGTGAAAAACGTATCAACGAATGATGTAATATAATACAACTACAAAAGGTAAATAATCAATTAATCTGTTACATCTATTATAAGCAATTAAATGTGTCTTCTCTTAATTTTTCTTTCTGACTTTAAGGGTGTAAATAAGATATCACGTAGAATAATGGATTTATAATACACGAATGACGACTTAGCTTATGATTCCTAAATTAATTATTAAAATCTTATACATGCATGTCAAACTGCTAGAGCACAAAATCCTTTTTCCATCGTTGCGTAAACGTAGAAAGTTAGGTTCCAGCGCTTAAGTCGATTTCGTCATTTGCCCCGAAGTTCAAAATAATGAGATATATTAGCTGAGTTAAGCAAATCATTTTTTTAATCGGGTAGAGATCGACAAAAAGGTTCAGTGAATACGCAGGTACGTGCCAATTTCCGAAAAAAATCTCCTTTGCTTACAATCATCTAAGGAAAAACGAATAACGCGTAGGAAATTTCTAAATACAATCATACAAAAAGAAACGCTTAATGTACAGCTTATTGTACAGTATCCGCTTGAATATTGATTTTAAAATTTTCCACTTTATATTTTGAATCTATTACATAGCGTAGAGAGTTTTCGTATAAAAATTAAATTAGACGCATGCTCGTAGCACATGTTACAAAAAATTTTCAAATAAATAAATAAAACTGGTTACAATAATCATGTTTGATTTTGTTTATATTAATGCAATTTTTTTCAGTATAATATGCCAAATGAAAAGCTCTCGTTAGTATTTTATTTTATATTGCTGTGTACACATCAAGTAATTTCTCTGAAATGTTTGTGGCATTATATTTATGGAAGTAAGACTAGCTGTTAAATTGTGTAACGGTGGCTGTATCAAATTTCATTTACATGTTTTTGCTTAATTTGGAATTATGTTTCTTTTTTTTATTAGAGTTTTGATAATTAATGTTTATTTAAAACTTAGATTGCATAGAAAAAAAAAACCATTTTACTGCGGAATTTTTTTTAAATCATCAGATCTTAATATTGGCAATTTTATGATTCAATGTTTATAAACACTGTAAAAATAAACCATAATTTGTTTGGTCCAGGGGTTTTGTATTTTGTGCCTTATTGCCTTACAAAATGACATCCCTTCCCCAGGCATGATCTGTAACTTTGTCAAACCTTTTTTTGAATAGTTCATATATAAACTTGCTCCTTCAATTTTTCACTCTATTTGAGACTGTTCTGGACATAGTAATGATGAGAGCAACATTTACAATGGGAAATTTAGTTTATAACTTTTTTGGGTATTTACGTATTATCGCAACCTATTGGTGACATTTTATGAAACGAAGCACATGGTTGCCAATTCAGCTCGTACGACACATAAAAAATCGGGCTTGCCAACTTGGCGAGTTATTAATAGAGTTGGTGATTGCTGCGATAATACGTAAGTACCCTCTTTTTTTTAAAAAAATAATAATAGGATATTAATTTATTAAATATTCATAAAATATTATAGGATAACATTTATAACTCAAAGTTTGGGAACTAATTTGATATAGGAGCTAAGCGATGTTTGGTGCGATTAAGGAATCTCGCCAAGCAGGGCTGGTTGTAGAACAATATGGAATTAAAGATTGTGGCTATAATTTAATAGTAATCATAAAATAGAATAATAATCATAGCGTATTATGATAATAATTATATATAGTAATACTCATATTATATAATAATTATAAATGTAATAAAAAATAATTATTATAAATAAATATAAATATATTATATATACTAATGAGATTGTATTTTTATGTTATATTATAAATAAACTAATTACATAATATATATTAAAATTAATAAAGAATATCAATTGAAAAGTGCTGATAATTTGCAATATTCCAAAAGCTGCGAGTTTCTGTAATGAATTTCATCAAACAAAGAACTTTTAAAAATGCTTTATTAAAAAGTAAAATAAAGTTAAAAAGCAGCAATAATTAAAAGTACATGCCTCATAGTATATAAAAAATATCCTGGTACTCACCAATGAGAAATATCCATATTCGAAAATGGCACAAAATACAACAGCTGGCTTGAAGAATGATTGCAACGAAATTTTCTAAGCCTAGCCTAAACTACGTTTACATGCCTCGCTTAAAATACAGAGTTACATGTGAAAAACCAACGAGGTTCGACCGGGCCAATCTCCGTGAAGGAAATCTTTCGTATCCTGAAATCACCAATTACAAAAGGTATTATGCCGTAACAATGGTTCATGTGTGTAAAACAAAGATCACAAGGAGAACCGAGCATGTTAACACCATGCAGTGTTGGCGACAGATACCTCATCCACATGGCGGTGACAGACAGTAGAGCATCCTGTCATTTCCATGTGTTGGCCCAACAATGGGATACGTCAACAGGATATCATTGTATGCCTCCATGTTCGTCGATGTCTGTTGGGCCATTTACCCTTGTAAAGATTCCTGTGCTTAGGATTCCCTTGACCCTGAACTACTGGCACCTCCGGCTACAATGTGTAAATAAACATACTCGACAATGTGCCCATTGACACCAAGTCAATTCTCAGGTGAGTTTCACTACAATCTGAACAGTAATGAAGAAGGCATGCTGAGCAGACGTTGCAGAAGAAAACGCCTTCTGTAAAAATGTCTCATCTAGCGTCATACTGTACGAATGCATATAGCATTATGGCCTGAAACGCTCATGGGCAATTCTGTATTCTCCAAATTGCACAGAACCTGAACAGTGAGCTCTACATCAAAGTTGTGAAACACGAAAGCCTTAACACTCCTGCAACGCATTCCCAGAACTGTATTACAACAAGACAGTGTCCTTCCACATATTGCTCGTAATATATGTCTTCTTCAGAACTCGACAGATTTCACGATACGAAAGAACACCTTTCTCGTAGGCTGATCATGCGGTTTCAAACTCCGTTGATTGCTTTATGTTTTTGTAAAAGTATCTTGACCAATTTTTACTGCTGTAAAACTCAGTTCAACGTACCTCCAGAGTGTTTCTTATTGCCTACTTGAAAGTTTAAAAGCAGTTTTATAGAGCTTTTTAGTGGTTGTTTCTTGGTCCATATGAGTATGATCGCTTTTCAAATCAAATCATGTGAATATCCTAAGTTGTTTTGCATTTCTTGCAAGTATTGCTTAGTTTTCAAGACTTCCATATTGCTGCAATTTTAAATAAAAGTATATATAGTGCAGTGCTTCTCAAACTTTCAATTTTCAATCAAAATTTTCATCAACCCCCCATACAATAACAATGTACTGAATCCAATAATAATGTACTTTGACGAAAAGCTACAATACGACTTTAATCTCATAAACTATACAAATTATCAAGATTAGTATTAAATGTTGTACATAACAAACCCATGGAAGACAATAGTAATTATTAAACTTCTTTTCAATTTAGTATTGATAAATTAATTATCAAAAAAAAATGTATTACTGATACATTTATAAGCATATTACTCGTAAATCAGTGTAAATGTGTATTTAGTTTTTATTATGTCAAAATGTTGCTGTTTTTATTTAAAATCTTTTATTCTGTCACCCATCCGGTATAGGGGTTAGCGACACTGACTATAGTGCCGTTGGACCAGGGTCCGAATCCCGGAGAAGACATGGATGTTTGTAAATGTATAGTGCCTTCGCGGCATGGGGGTACTTTAAATAGCCATCGAGCCGCTATTCCTCTCGTGAGGTTAGTGGAAGGGAAAGAAAGGTGGGAGGCCCTGACCACCCACAGGGTGTTCTTTTTCAAAATTGGGGTGAAACCGAGCTAAATCGTTCTGTCATTTGTATGGTGTTCAAAGCTACGGCTAACGACGACAGGCGTCACTTAGCCCTTTGACATCATGAATTTCGTGGGCCTTGATCTGCTCACGCCTTCACTTAGGAATATCACGCCCCCCCTAGGGATTGCCCCACCGTTTGAGAAACCCTGCAGTAGTGTTTTAGTACAAGTAACCATATATATTATTTATGCATTACTGAAACTGATATTACAAACACTTATTTATGGACAGCAGATGATACAGATGAGACTCCAAAATCGCACTTGAAAGAACTTGAACCCTTTAAGCTACCAAAGAAGCCTGATGATGAGATTTGCCCTGCCTCCAAGTTAACTACTAAAAAACCTACTCCGGTAAGTTTTTGAGTTATTTATAACTATTTTGCTTGGATTCTCTACACTGCGTAGGGATTGTTATTAACTTTTTTCCCTCTCTGATACTTGAATTTCCTCTTCATATGATCATATCTCATTGTGAATTGTACGGTTTTCTTCTATAAAATTGCTACAAAAAAGTTTAAATAAAGTCTCTTAATATTAGGCTTATAAATTATCAATGCAAACGTCATTTTCAACTGAAATGGTGGTAGGCAAAATATCTTTAGTAAATACAGTCAACTTAATCTATGCTTTAATTAAAAGCAAATAATCTAAAATAAAATTATATTCTTATTTGGCTTAATTATTGTATAATAAGTACCAAAAAATTCGTACTATTCACACATAGAGAGAAGACTGTTCATAAAATATATTAATATTATTGAAGAGAGAATATACTGAGAGAATATAATATATATATATATATATATATAT
>BMAV01007060.1:71627-106005 GCA_019973955.1 Trichonephila inaurata madagascariensis
TATATAACATTTATGGATGAATTGAAGAATTAAGATTTAATTCAGAAAATTTAAAAACTGTAGATGAATAATCAAAATAAGGCATTAGTTTATTTTTGACCTTTATGAAATTTGCTATATGGTTTGCTGTAGAATGATGAATGACCTCATGCAGAATTTCTTGCTACGTGTGTGTAATGAGGTCTTTAGGGTGCAAAGATATTGGAGAAAGGAGTGCGGTGGATGTGGTAACCCTTCCCCTTTCGTCCCTGGTTTTTTCCCTATCCTCACCAATTGACCACATTTCAAGCCCCTGGGGCTATTTCTTCCCTCTGTGGGGGTCTACTCTCTGTTGCTACGCGGGAATTGTCTCTCTTGCTCTCTTTTCAAAAATACAATAGAAAAATAAATGTTTTTTTGGACCTTCAATCTTTTTCTTCCCTTATAGGATTGGTATCCCTCTGTATTTCACTTCTTTTCCAAGGACTTTCCTGTTTCATTAGTGGGACAGCATCTTTGCGTGTGTTTTAAGTACTGTGACGTATTGGATTCGAAAACACACAGTCAGGCTAGAGATATAAGTATACAATTTTATTTACAGAACATACTAAATCGCCATCTTACACTCAGAGCACGTTTCTGCTCTCCGCTTCCAGCAGGGACCCTAAAAACGGTCCTCACTCATGTCCTTTAGAGGAGTCTATCTCGGAACGTAGGGGGAATGGATTCAGGAAACCCTTCTCTCCTGCTCTCAGGCAGTAACACTGTCCGCTCTTGGTCTCTGACGTCATCAACTGGTGTCGGAATAATGATCATTACAGTACTTACAATGTTATTTTTGTTATCAATCACATCCTGGCATCCGGTGAGGAGCCACTTTTGTAAAATACTTTTACTGTATTTTATATTCTTTCCTCTATTCTCAAGAATTTTGGAGCGAGTTCCTCCTTTGGGACCATTTTGTATATGTTTTTCTTTTAGTATATAAATAAAGTATCCTCTCGGAAGGTCGTTTGCGGCTCAAAACCTTTTGAGTGAGCTCGGTTCACTCAAGAAAGTAAGTAAATGTCTGAAAATAATCTACTCTAGCCAGTGAGTTTCCAGTGAGCAGGCTTTCTGATTTCACAAATCAATAAGGAGAGAACTATGAGTTCCGATCCCATTTTCTGACTCATCTATCGACAATCTCTCAAATCTCTGGTGATTTGGCTTCGTATCTGATTACATTTATAATGATAAATCAGGTGCTGTGAAACTACTCTGTTCTCACGTAAGTTATTAGATTTGTTTCTACAAAGTTCCTTCATTTCAGTCATTGTTATTGAATAGTGCCGTCACTCCAATGAAAATGTCAAGCGAATTTTCAAAATGATCTTTCTGCTTTTAAAATTCTTTTTCTATGCTTGGTACATGTTCAAATTCAGCTCAAATTTAAAAATCACAAATAAAAATAATCCGTGTGAAAGAACATAATAAAATTAGGGTGAAAATTGTATCCTAGAGTTGGAATTTCTTTACACTCCATCCGAATAATCGGTTGTTATGTTCTAATATTTTGTCCATTGTGGGATAAAATATGATTACAGTAGAACGTCGTTTATCCGAACGTTTATTACCCGAAGCGTCAAATATACGGACCAGTTTTTTTTTGTCAACTACATGCACTGAATATGAATACGTTTTCGAACAGTGCAATGTTCAACACGCGTGAGGCCAAAAGTGACGGGAAAACCCAAGGTCAAAGATATTTGGAGAATTTTAGTTGTGTGTTTTGGTAAACATCTGCGCGGAATATTACGTCAGTTTGTTTCCAAGTGAGGGGGTGTATACGTGTTCTTTTGTTGAGTTGTGAGCTGATATGGCTTCGAATTCAAAACGGAAGCGCAACGTCTTGAACATAGAGACAAAACTTGAAATATCGAACCGTCTCTCGAATAGAGAAAGTGGAGCGTCTCTAGCACAGTTTTATAATGTTGGACAGTCAACAATTTCTGTGTACAATTTTAATGTTGGGCATAAAAAAAGGGTCCATCAAATGCTGTCGCGTTTTCTGCGTTAGATACAGCTATGAAGTGGTACAAACAACAATCAGAATGCTGTCCTACTCAACTACTGTTGCTCAAGAGACTCAGAGACCTTGCAGCGAAAAAACGAAGGTGTACAATTCTGCAGTGAAAAATAAGTGATTATTTTCCACAATAAAGGTAAAATTGCGACATTTTACACCTATTTTGCTTCTTCTTCAAGCACGTTTCCCGCATGAGATGATTTTCAATATTCATATAGTGTACGGTTTCATATACTGCATGGATCGCATTCGGTTTTCGGTTATCGGAACAATCCGTATCCAAACGGTGTCCGTGTCCCAATTGATTCGGATAAACAACGTTCTACTGTATTTAAATGTTAGGTAGATGAATATATTTGTATCACAACTTTTTACTACATTTAGATAACTCTGGTGATTCTTTTTAAAGTACATTATTCCGGTTTTAAAGGTAAATATTGAATGAATCAGAATAATTTTTGAATCCATTTGTTTTATCTTTAATTCAAGGCATAAAATCTTTATCATTCCATTTTCTAGTACGTTACAGTACATAAAAGCTAAAAAAAAATGTTATATAAATAGACTGGGAGAGGGAAATTCATTTGACTCAGAATTACGAATTTATATCAATTAATTAATTTTATTTCTATTAATTAATTCTTTTTACTGTTCGAGAAAGTAAGCGCATTATTAAAAATATATTTGGAAAAGCTTGACAATTTTACTCCATTTGGAATACGTATATATATTCTCCAAAATACTTTTCTATATTTAAAATAAAGGTATGGAGATTCTAAGCAAGTATTCAATGACTTTGTTGCATGCACCATGTATCAAAACTAGGGTAAAATGAAGTAGAGTAAAATGAAGATAGAAAGTTCGGCGAAGAGAGACATTTTTGCATCTCAAGTCAAATAAAGTGTCAACAGTTGCAACAAAAAGCTTTAATTATACCCAAATATAATTTCCCAAAATTTTAGGGTTAAAAATTGATAAAATATTTCCATATATGACAAATTTCCTGAATTAAATACTACAGTAGAACGTCATTTATCCGAATCAATTGGGACTGGACACTATTCGGATACGCGATTGTTCGTATAACCGAAAACCGAATGCGATCCATGCAGTACATGAACCGGACACTATGCGAATATTGAAAATCATCACATGCGGCAAACGTGCTTGAAGGAAAAGCAAAATAGGTGTAAAATGTCGCAATTTAAATTTCGCAAAATAGTCACTTATTTTTCGCTGTACCATTGTATGCCTTCGTTTGTTCGCTGCAAGGTACTTTGATTCGCTAGAGCAGCAGTAATTGAGCAGGACAGCACTCTGATTGTTGTTCGTACCACTCCATAGCTGTCTCTAACGCAGAAAACGCGTCAGCAATTGATGGGGCCTTTGCTACTTTCGTTATTGTCATCATCTTCATCCGTTTCATCGCCGACAGGATCGGATTCTTCTGGCACGGAAGTCACAATCTCAGAATTCGAAGCCATAGAAGTTCACAACTCAACACAAAGAGCACGTATAATCAATCCCCTCACTTGGAAACAAAATAGCCTAATATTCCACCCATGCAGATGTTTACCAAATCACACAAATGAAATTCCCAGATATCCTCTGATCTTGGGTTTTCCCGTCACTTTTGGCCTCACACGAAACAACTGTTGAGCATTGCACTGTTCGAAAACATACTTATATACAGTACATGCAGTTGGTAAAAAGAAAAACTGGTGCGGATATTTGATGCTCAGGATAATAAACGTTCCGGTAAACGACGTTCTACTGTATATGTTTTCTGGTGTTATTGCTTTAAGAAAAGAAAATAAGTGTTATTTCAATCTCACTTTAAAAATACGGAACTCACTTTTAATGTAATTTAGTTTGAAATTATGAGAAGTATCAGGTGAAGGAAGAAAAACAAGACCATGTTCAGACAATGTTTTTTACCAACGCTATTCTATCAATAAATAATTTTATTTGCAGTGAATACGAGTCAGTTTGGTGGAATTTTGTGGCAAATATGATATACTTCAGAATATCTTCCAAAGTAACATTTTAGTTATAACATTTTAACAAAAAATTCTATACATCTGTTGCCAGAAAACACTTCCCATAAGCAAAGAAATTAATTTTAAAACAAATCGTCTGCTAAAAGTTAATATTTGGCAAAGTAAGAGTTTGACAGAAAACATTTCTACGCATTCATATTGACTGTGTTAGCTGGAAAATAGTAAATTACACACCACACATTGATTTTAAAAATAAAATTGTAACTATACATGAAAGGCAACAAAAAAAATCGGCAATGTAAAAAAAATGTTTCTTAACTGAGTACTTATTTCTAAAAACAAATTTAGTATGTTCATTTCTTAAACTGAATGAATCAAGCTCAAAAATTATTAGAATTCCTTAATAAAGATTGATACGAGCAAGTATATGTGTTAACTTTTATTCAAATAACGAAATTTCGCAAACATTTATTTTTATACCTCTCATCTTTTTTTAGAGTTTTCAGGTGCCTGAAAATGAAGTAGTTGAAGATGACGTTCAACAAACAACTGTAAGTTAAATATGTAACTTGAATTAAATATTTTGATATAAATTATATGAAATAAGATTATTAAACAATGTTCCCCAAACAATTATTACTTCCAATCCAATACTATTCTCAATTCAACAATTTAGCATTTTTTCTTATTATTGAATTATCAATTTGTTATGTGTAGCTTTTATAACCGACAAGTGAATATATAAGGTAAATTGAAAAGTTCGATTCCATTTTGGACAAAGAACACAAAATGAGGTAGTGTGCAGAACACTGACGTACATAGTTCTGAGTGGGCCCTGTATCGAAATTCCTTCTGTGCCCTCTTTAGATAATAGAGTCCTGTTAGTGAGACTGTAGTTACAGATAATAGGGCCCCTGTAGCTTGGTGGCCCCGTATCATCGATACGGCTGATACGGCGGTAGCTACGCCTCTAGTCAGAACATAACTTACGTAAATCTAAAATTGTACATATTTACCATGATTATCGATGATCTTTCACCGTCTTTCTGGTTAGAGATGATTCTCGCATAAGTAGAAGTCTCTAGATTTGGAGTGAAAAAAAAAATCATGAATGGTAGTTTTGGCATCATTAAGTTCCTCAAAGGTTCTTGGGCTGAAAGATTTGGTCAACGTACGAAATAGGCGATAATCAGTGGGTGAAAAGTTACAGAACCGGAAGGGTAGAGTAAGACCTCGCAACCAAACCAAATAATTTTCGACAAATAAGTGATAGCAGAAAGAGGTCGCGTGTTATCATGAGAATAGACAATTAACGATTCTGGGCCTTATGCGACCAAGGCGAAGAGCAATCAATTTAATTGAAAATAATAGTAACCACTCTTGTTATAATAACTGTAACTGACTATTCCAACCAGCAGAAGGGCCCTCTAGCGACCACCCATTTTCAGTAAAGACCGGGTGAGGAGACAATGGGGTCATTATGAGAAACTCTCCATGTTTCTTGCTTGCCCATTATTTTTGTCAACGACATGGGTTATCTTTGTGTGACCTAACTTAAATTAATAAATAATTGCTACACTATAAAGGAAACTTCATGAAATCCAATACCAAATTTACCACCTTTAATTTAATCTTTCCAACGTAGTCAAACGTTCTATAAAATGACATAAACACTTTATAGGTGGATGAACCTCCCATTAAATCATTCTTTGTAATTTCTTACTACAAACTCAATGAAACTATCTTCTGAGGAAGTTCTGATATCGATAATGATGCAGACAGTTTAGAAGATAGACACATTCCGTTGATGCTTTCTCATAAAGCACATACTTTTCATCCCTTGTCACAGTTAGTTTCAAGAAATGCTCACTTTTTGTACTTAAAAAGTAATTTCAAGTAGTACACAAAAGTAGCATAACACTTTTTTTCAAAAATTAGTAAAAAAAGCTTGAAAAGCTTAAGAAATAGGTTGGTGCAAAATAACAGAAAAAATTGTGAATTTACCATACAATACTTAAATACCAACAATAAATAACAGAAATTAGTTTGATATATTTATGAATAGTTAAAAAAATCATTCAATTTTAGGCTATAAGTAAACTTCTTGCTGTAATAAAATATTGCACGATTGTGTAAAATACTTAATGCATTAACTCAGACCATTTACCCAGATGATTAACCCATAAAGTTTATGCATATTTTGCCATTACATTCTGAATCTTTGTTCTACCTCCGTAATCTCTATTAGGAAATAAAAAAAGGCGTTTGAATGATCTCGAGAGCAGCCATACTCAATTTTTTTTTCTTATGGTAGCAAACATGTAAAAGCTATTTTATAAAGGCGGAGCATAAAAATTAATAAAAAACGCTTTAAGAGTGAGTATTTGTTTATTAAGCAATAACACTAATGAGTCCTTTGATTCAAGGAACTCTTTTTAACAATCTCATTTAGATCAGATTTATAACAGCTGCGTGCTATTCTTAAAACGTCATCCAGATGAGTTTCAATAAGTCTATTTCCATGTGCATTCTTTGCTTACTTCGTTTTGGAATGCGACAATTCACTGATGTGTTGTTTTGAAAAACGTGAGCAAAACAGGAGCAAAATTTTGTATTGTGCAGAGGTGGGTAACCCGAGACCTTGAGGCCGCATGTGACCTACGTGAGTATCTTGTGCGGCCCTCGTGACGTATTAATATTAATATTTAATTATAAATATAATAAAAATTTGCAAATCAATTGAATTAAATAAAGAACGGCATTAATGTATGTATATTTTAATGACTGCTAGTAGGAATAGCCAATTGTACATTTCAAATATTAGAACGCCACCTAGTGCAACATATGGCAACACTACCAGACATGTTCATTTAAACCAGTGATTCCCAAAGTGGTCTATATAGACCCCCAGGGGTCTATTAACCTGTAAGGGGTCCACGTCAACAAAAAAATAATTTAGGGGTCAATGAGGTGTAAGCTGGGTCTATGTGATATTGACTCTCTTTAAACTAGATCGTGACTTTAATTTTAAAAGAAAATTGAATCAAGTGGAAACCAAATTTTACTTATTTAGCAGATTTATTTACTAAATTTAATGAGGTCAATTTGCCCGTACAAGGTGAAAACAGTTTTTTTAAAACAGGAACCATTTCAGCGTTTCTTTCCAGAGTTAAACTAAAGAAGTATAATACTGGAGGTTCCGGAATTTTCTCAAATTAACCCAGACAATCGGTCAGCACGTTTTAACCTACGTTCAACATTTAACTGCCTTTTATACAGATTTTGAAACCAGGTTTGAGAATGCTTTGACTATAGTAATACCACAGTAGGCAATGAATTTATATGGTCATATTGAAAAAAAAATGTAACATGACAACAGGAACTAATCGTGATGAGCACCAATGAAGATTTAGAAAGTTTAGATGAAGATGAAGAAAATTTAGAAACAGATGCCAGCAATTTTGCTTTAAAAAGGCAAACCTGTTATTTGTCCCGAATTATGGAATATGTGTGAGGAAGTGTTTTAATAATTTTTCTTAGTAAGAAGGAGTTTCAGCGCAGTTGCCAATCTCCAAAACAAAAAAAGAAATAGGACACTTCTATAACGGAGGAGATTTAAGTTTAAACTTGATAAGATTTATATACTAAATGTTGAATATTTGTTACTGTAGCACCAGATTCATTCCTCCAATTAAAACCAATTGTGTGTTGCTTGGTTATTTTATTTAACAGTTATTTTTATATATTAATTAACTTTTAATTTAATTAATTAACATATGCTTTTTAAACTTTTAACTCTATACTTCATTAGTTATAAATTTAATTCTTTTAAAGTAGTAGTAGTACTAGCTGTCAAAAAGACATTTAAGTTGATAAATTTGCAAAAATTAAATATCGAAAAATATGGCAAGAGGTCTATAAGACAAAAAAGTTTGGGAAACTCTCATTTAAAGGATAAATTAAGGCTTCGCGTTATGAGAGAGAGAAGCTTGATCTCTCTTATCTCTTGTGTGTGTGTGTGCTTACATAAATAAAAAATATCAAGTGAAATATAAAAGGTTACAATGGTATTTCTATAAATTTAACAATTTTATAAACAAAATAATAATTAATTATATAACAAGTTTTTCCCCTTATATGTGAACACAAAAATATTCTACTATATTGTAATGTCAAAAAATAAATAAGGGTTCAATTTTTTTAATAATATTTCTATATAATGATCAAAATTATTAATTCTATACAAAAACTATAATAATTTCATAAAAATTTACATGCAGCTTCTAATAATAAAAAGCTTCCCCACCGCTGGTATAGTGTTATAATGTTCGGACAGTATTTCCTCTTTTATTTAAAAACTAGCTGGTTTACCCGTTCTTCGCACGGGTGAATTGAAAAATTAACAATACAGATTGGACGATAAAAAAGTTTTTAATTTTACGTGAATTGCAAATTAAACAAAAAAAAAAGCTTTTTGCATATCTCAGTTGGACAAAAAAAAAGCAAAAACAGGTTTGTTAAATTTTAAGTCTGTAGATCTAATAGCTGGTAAAAAGGATTTTTTTTTATTTATAACTCCCCGTAACTCTCTTATGGGTCGATTTAAGAAAACACCTTCCTAAGCTGATCTCTTCTCTGCAAAAGTAACACACTGTTACAAATTTTGTGTAATGAACGCTTAAAATAGCATCAATAATTTATATCTAGAAGTGTAATACATTAATATTACTTTCTGTTGTATTTATTTTATGTTAAAATTGTAATCTGCCTCACGCTCCAGCCTGTTCAAGCCTTCGCAGTTCGGCTTGTGGAAACGTTTCGTTAAATCTAGCTACTTTCTTAGCTCGAGCTATATTAGAGCTTTGGGAAAATTAGACTTACGCTTTCGCGGCATAATTCTTAGTAGGTGCTTTTTTTCACTTCCAAAAAAAAAATACAGTACGGCAGTTATTATTTTTATACTTAAAAAATGCAATACCTGCTTTTATTCAATTAAAACTATAGCGTTATAATTAACTACTAACCACAAACTAAGTTGCAAATTTGTCCAAATGATGTAGTGTGAAAGACAAAGTTTATTTACTTTAAATACCTTTTTATTTACTTTTTTTATTTTGATATAAGGATCAATTTGTTACTACCAAACGTGCATTAGAGCGTGCAATTATTAATTTTTATTGTACTCGTATTTATGGTATGGCCAATAGCGATAAAAGCATTTATTTTGATATAAGGATGAATTTGTTCCAAACGGCTATTACAACGTGCAATTATCAATTTTTATTATATTTATGGTTCGTTATTTTGGCAATAATGGCTTATACATAAAAGATAGATATATGCTGTAGCGGGCTTTTTTGCAGATGGCAGAATTGTTTAGACCTCTAACATTATCTACAAATAATACTAATAAACAATTATCGTTATATTTTGGACACTTCACACAATATCTTTATAAATTATAGTCTATGTGTTATTCTGATTTATAAACTATATTATTGTAAAGTGTTCATATTAAAATCCATTCAGTTGTTTTTACGTGAAAGACGACCAATTATCCTCACGAACTTTCGCGTTTATAATATATATTAGGATAAATTCCAGGAGGTATTGTTTTTCATATTTGATCCATAAGTTGATCACATAGCAGTGGCGCACACAAAAGAGGAGTTTTGGAACTCAAACTTCCCCTATACAGCAAGAGGTATTTAAATTTTAGCATTAAGGTTCCTTTTATGCTCTTTCGTCTACGTATTTTTAAAAATATAAACCCTTCCCATAAAAATATTCTTCGTGCGCCATTGACAAATAGCTAGGGATAAAATTACATCCCAATATACTAGTCATTTCTAATATTATTGCTGTTTTTAAATACAAGGGATTTTCTACGAGCACACACACACACAAAGGGCATATTCTATTAACTTTCTTTAAATCCTGAAATTTATTTTTCAACTCTCCTTATAGTGTAGTTATATAATTACGAATGATTTTATAGTTTTCTAAAGAAATATCAATATTTTTTTCATGGTCTTGAAAATTGTGCATTGTTTGATTTTGCATTTATTCATGATAAAAAAAAAATGTTTCTTCTTCGAAAACAAATATTTTGCTCACCATCAATGAAATTATTTTTTCACTCTGTGAACTACGAGTACTATTAAGTTTGTTAAGCTTCTCTGTAATGTAAATAAAGGCTAAAACATAATGCTCATCAATATAATCAATGCTTTGATTTGGCTTTTCACCGGATGAAATTTTTAAAAAACTTCTTGAATTTAGTTTTGCTCAGTACAATAAGCAAAACAAAAAAATTGTCGAAAATTGTGATGTTGCTGCATGCTGGAGTCAAAGGCCATGTTGAAAAACCTGCTGTATTTTAGGTATTCATTTGCATTAACGCAAATACCAATACGTCTAATTCAGGTAGAATCTGAGAGCAATTTTTTTTTTATTTCTGTAATTATTTTATTTTTGTTACTGAAGTTGTCAAGCAGTGTAACCAACACATTTATTAAAACATACCATCACAATTTCTGCAGCAATAAACGGATTCATATTTACCAAGAAAATTACAAATTTAGAATGATGCCTTCTATTTATCGCTGCATTTTATCACATCAGTGTAACATTTTGTTGTTTTTGCAAAGAATTTTTTCAAAAAGACTGTTTATCCCCTCTTGTGAGAATCTATCGAAAAAAGTATGTGTTTTGTGGTAAAATGATGCACAACATTCTATATTTTTAGAGCACCACTCTGGCGACAAATCAAACAAATTATTGAGATATATTTGTTTTGCACTACAAAATAGTGAGTTTTCTGACCGTCTTGAACTTTTTATTTCTGTCGGATATTTTTCACTTGCAAAATACGTCTGACAGGAGGGATAATTAAAATTTAGAGTTTTATACATAAAATAGTCCCCCTTTTACTGTTATTTATAATCACTATTTATTACAATTACAATTAGGAAAAAAAAACATATCGCAATTTACTCACACACAGACAGCAAAACAAAATGACAGATTTGAATTTTTAATTGATATATTCTTCCAGCTCAAAGTTTAATATATATTATCTTTAAATTATTGAATTTTTTGGCTCAGTGGGCCGCAGGTTGCATAAGGCTGATCTACAGATTATTTGACTCTTTTAGTTGTTTCAACTGGTAGACATTTTACAAATGTACATAATTATGCACGTATAATCAATGCTAAGTTTCAAATCTAAAACAATTCTCATAATTTAATTATTCAGATTTAACATTTAAAAAAAAAAATAAGCTGATTTTGATCGTACAAATCATCGTTGTTTTTTAATTTGTAGTATTTCTTTAATTTCTCTTTTTATGATGAAATTCACATGAAATGAACATGGTCTACTTAAGCATGATGTCCATTATAGTGGTTTAAAAATTGCATATGGTGATTCTTCTCTTCTTTTTCTTGGTGTATTACAAAGTTCTATTGTTTTTCAGCCTGATGATCTAACGATACTGACGTCATCAACTATGATTTATTCTCACCTACAAGAGGTATGTCCGAAATTTTCCAGTTACAATTGTGTGAAAAAATTATTAAAATAATTTTAACACAATTACATTTGTGAATATAATGTCTTATAAATACCAATGTCTTAAAATATTTATAGACAATTGTGTAATACTACAAATTTGAAAAGTTTTCTTATATCATACTGTTAAATATTTTGATGAACAAATTACAACATTGTAGCAAAAAAAGTCTGCGTGATTAGATTTTTTAAAAAATATATATATATATATATATATATCTTTTAATTATAGTGTGATGTAACTAGACATCTGATGCATTTTTTCACTTCACGATAAAAGCGCAAAAAATCGAACAAAAACGAAAGTAAACACGGTTTACATGTCCCCATGTGTGGCAAAAAAGCAATAAATGTGTATGCATATGAGTGTTGAAGTTTGTTTTCTTCTATTAAGAGCAAAGGCTTGACTCAAATTAGTTTGCTCAAGGGTATCTTAAGGTATCCGACTACTTTCGGAACTGTGATTTTGCAAAAGCGTATAAATGGATAATATTTATAATATTTAGTGTCACTTAGATTAGATAACGTATATAAAATTGTTTTAAGAATATTACTGCAATAATAAATTATTTAAATACAATATTTTGACAAAAAATGAACATAGAATGGTCAATTTTCAAAGCATTCTCCTTTTATGAAAAATTCTTCTATTATAATAATATTTTGCCTGTTTATAGCTCAGATCTCTATACAGAGTCTGAACTGGAATTTTTGAAATATATAACTTAAAAGTGAATTTATCAATATTTTACTACAACAGAGTGGAGAAATTTTAAGAAAAAAAAAAATGCCGGTAATTATATTTTAATGGGTGGTAACTCTGAAAATAATGTGAATCTTTCAAAAATCCTAGTTCAGACTCTCTGGAGAAATCCTTACTTTATATAAGCAAAATATTATTATTATAGAAGCATTTTTTATGAAAGGATAACGTTTTGAAAAAAGGCTATTCTACGTTAATTTTTTGCCAAAATATTGTATTCAAATAATTCTTTTGTCATAATGTCCTTAAAACAATTTTATGCATGCATTCTAATCTAAGTGACACTAAATATCATAAAAATGATCCATTTATGCGCTTTTTTAGAATCACGGTTCCGAACGTGGTCGGATACCTTAATCTAATGTTAAAAAAATAGAATAAAAATTCAGTGCTCTTCTTTTTTTTTTCAGATTGAAAAAAAAATTGCTCTGATATTAATTTCTAGTTACCCTCCCCCTTCGTTAGTTACTTCATAAAGATGTGACTATATATTGTTCTAAAATAATTAAAATTAAGTTTTCGATTGTATTGAAAAACATTCTTAAATCACTCGCCGTTTGATTAAAAATGGATTGGGCTTGAATTTCTAAAACAGAAATATAATTATCTCTTACACCCCCCTTCCCAAATCTATTTCCCTAAAACTCCTTTTTAACAGATATCTACTCAACAACAACAAGAAAAAAAATGTGAGCTAAATTTCAAATCTGTGGATAAAATAGTTCCAGACATCTCTTGATCAGTGAGTGAATAGCATTCCTCCTATATATATATGTAGATTACATTCCAGTGAATGAATACTAACGTCACACTATTCAGCTATTCGAGGGCTTTTGGCAACGGACCTCGTAATTTTGAACCATGGTCCAGTGACGAGGACGACAACTCTGAGCTGGCATCCCATTCTTCTAACTTCCACACCACACCAATGGGAGGACGTTTGAGTATCGACAGGTTTAACAAACATTGTTATTGTATGGGGGGATGAACAATTTGATTGAAAATTGGATCACAAATATTGAAAGATTGAGAAGCACTGGTGCAGAATATTATTGGAAAGCAACTGTTAGCCCACCGAAAAAAGTAGAATTACTCCGTTTTAGTATTAAAAACGACTCTCCTTTCGGTTTTTAACAGTTTGAGCATGCTCTTCATCTATATGATCAACTAAAGCATGAAAAACCATTGTACAGCATACATGGCTAAAAAAGGTAACGCCTTGTTGAATTTGGTTTCTAAACTTTATTTTTTTCTTGTACTAATTTTAAAACTAAACTGGTATATAATATATCTCTCTCTCTCTCTTTTTTTTGCTATTTTTTTTATTTTGATAATATAAATTATGATTATCTTTGTTTTTTGTTTTAAATTTATTTATTCTCTTATAACCCATTTATGCACATAAACCCTGTTTTATTTTTTAAAATTACAATTACTTGAATGTAAGCATAAATATCAATCATGCTTAAGTTTTTGAATAAATGTACTTTTTTGCACAACGTCAAAAATTCTAATTACTGCTTGAGATAGCAGGTTCAAAAATAGAGGTTAAAAAGTATCTTAAATAAGTAAAATAATTAAAGAAAAGTTATAGATTAATATTCAAAATGAGAGGTTCGTTTGGAAATTGATTATCATTGCCTTAATTATAGTAAACATTAAAAAAATGTAACAATTATAAAAAACTGATAGAATTCCAGAAATGAGATTCAGTTATTCAATGCAAATGAACTTAGTTATTCCAGCTAATAGGTATGCCATATTTGGAATATTTTTGAACTATTACAATTATTTAAAAATAATTTTATTTTGTTTTTAGCTGGCTGAAGAAATTAAAAATAGAAGTACGGGAGAATCTTCAGAAAAATATTAACGAAAGAATTTCTTCAACTCGTAAGTTTAAATACATTATTGTTCATTCATTGATGTCATTAGAATACAACATTGTACTTTCAAAAATATTTTAAATGATGATGGTAGAGCTTTGTTATATATAGTAATTTTTACATCATTAAATATATGTTTAAGGCATGAAAAAGCCCTCCAATAGAAGCCACATTAATAGTTGAAATACTTAGCTTTTATAATGGGTTGAAATAAGGTTTTATTTAAATATTTTATTAGAATATTTTCAAAAATGTATTCTTCTTAAAACAATAAAATTTAACATTTTTAATTGATTAAAGATTACTACTCTTTTCACGCTTTTTTTTTTAAAGTAGATTTTGACAACATAATTCACATTCAAAATTCAAATTTCATTTAACTTTTAAGCAAAAACGAATTACTTTGTTTACGTTTTTCATGCGCCATTCAAATGGGACCCAGTTTCACATTATTTAAAATAGGTTTTAAGGGCTTCTTTACCTAGAGTGTCCCATAACCTTTATATCACAGACCGGTCGAGTTTATTAATTTTACCTGGGGAGGGAGGACGTTAACTATATTTTGACTGTTTTGATTTAATAATTTTAATTTAATTGTATTTATATATATGTGACTTCAGAATAAAATATAGCTACAAAAATGAATATAGTGTTTTAAGTACAAATCCAAGAAAAATATACACTGTAAATAAAAGAAAATTTAATGGTTCTTGTGTGTTGACGTAGTTTCGATCCACGGACCGGTACCGGTCGAAGGACCGGGGGTTGGAGACCAGTGCCCTACAGGTTAAAGTAAGGTATTTTTATAGAAAGGTTAAAATCTATACAACTCTTGAAAATGTAAAAATCTCAAACTGTAAAAAAAAATAAGATTTTAGCTTTCCAACACCTCTTAATAGTCTGTTCTATTATCCACTTTTTATCTCGTATTTTTTCACATCTGACAAATATGACCTTTTTCTTACGTTGTGACTTTCAAAATTATGGTTTTGTAACTGCTTCAGGTTTTATTTAAGTATAAATATAATAATACGTTATACCTCAATTGTTGTTTTATTATTATTATTTATTGTTGTTGTACTTTAAAATTATTAGAAAATATTACATCTCCAATAGTATTCTTACAATGTTCAACAAAGTGCTCAAAAAAATAAAAAATTAAAAAAATGAAAGAAAGTATTTTTTTTTCCAAAAATATTTATGAATCAATTGATAACTCAAATGGATTCAACTACCAAATATAGTAAAATGGAATATTTACTAGTGTAATTACGTTTTTAAATACTTGAAATATAATCATGAGATTCTCTTTTTAATTTTCCTTTCACTTCTTGAAATTTAAAAAATAGTTAGCAAGCTGCTCGTAGGTTGTTGCCCCCCCCCCCCTAATCATAAGCTTCTAGGTAAAATTATTATCACCAAAAAAATTCTTAAGTTTCTGGATCTTATAATTTACAGTGGTTATATAAGCAAAATTTGTGAATGAAAGTAAAGGAGTATATTATAAATTCCTTTTATACCACTTAAAGATATACAAATTGAACGAAATCTTAAAAACAACGGATTAAAAATTTCTCGACACACTTCAGAGTAAAATCTCTGACTTAGAATTTACACACTATATTCATAAATTGTGCTGCGATCTAGCAACTCGCGACTCTTAAGAAATGCTTTGCTCCTGTAATATTAACAATGCAAGAATTTCAATAATCATTTATTTTTCTTCTGAGGACATTAATATATATTTAGCACTGAGACACATAATTCTAACTTCCCAAAATATATATTTCTTGAGGTGGATCGCTAGGATGTAATTCAAAAGATCTAGATGCATTGAAACACGCCACATATGTTGTTTTCCCCGCAGTGATACACTACTAGTGGAAAAATTGAGTTTTACAGGGAAAGTGTGCTTTCCAGCATAAAGTTGAAGAATAAGGTTATAGAGCAATCCCAGAAAATACGACCGAAGTTGCCGAATTTGCAACTTTGTTGCCTTTGGCGACCAATTTGGGGAAATGATATCGCCAAGGAACCATCGAGATGTCTGCAGGGCCGACTCTCATCTGGAAATTTCCATGAGACTATATAAAGAACGATGGAGTACAGAAGAGAAATTAGTCGAGATCAGAGTTAAGAGAGAGGCATTCTCTGTCTAAGTTCCTACAAGTGGAATGGTTTTAGAGACTCATTTCTGGAGCTCTGTAAAACCAGTTTATAACTGCTTTTTGTAACGAGTGCGTTTTCCATTAGTGTAAATAATCTGTTTTAATATCTCTCTGTGCATATATGTCAATTCGTCATCATGTAATCATTGATTCGTCCTAGTCCATTCATAAATCTTTTATTATTCAAATAATTGGAGTCTTCGGCCACCTCCTACATAAAAATTTGCAACCAGAAAAATTGCATATTATCTTCCTTTCAATTAAATGTGTAGATTTTTTTCTGTAATTTTACAAATAATCATCATGCAGGAGTCCCCATGTACTTCATAATAAACTCAAACTGTCATGGTTCGAAAATAATTTTAGGATACGACTTTTTTGAAGTAACGATTAAAAATATATCTAATTTTTGCTTTATGAATTAAAGCGGGCATTTTATTACATTATTTCAATAAAATCATTTTTTGTGTCATTATCATTAAAAAGCTGTAATGCTGACTGAAAGCTTGTAAGATCTCCTTTTATACAGATTGCCAGCCGCATTGCTCAAGAAGGATTCATGAAATCAAACTTTCAGAAGTTGCTGACTGCAGATTCTTTACTTCGGGTAACACAAGGATTTATAGTTGTATTTTCTACAATTCAAATATTTTATTACAATACTTTCCTCTAATTTCTATTATGAAAGGAATTTCCAGTCTTGATATTAAAACTGAAAGAAAATTATTAAAGCGATCTTTAGATTTGTGTAAGTTTATCGTATATTGAATTAATAATTTGAATAATTTTCTATTTTTGATGAGTAACCAGAACTTCGCGTTTCTATTCAACATTTTGAATTCCTGAATATATTTTTACAGTTATAATAGAGTTTTAAAAACATCTATGAAATCTAAATTGTTTCTGGCACTACTTAAGAATGAAAATGAAAGACGAGCTATTTTTGGGTCACCCTGTATAGAGAGATACTTTTAATGCAAAAAAATATTTCATTTGATTGTTGTGTTTAAACTTGTTCACATATACATTCTTATAATGAAACCTTTACAAAATTTTAAAGTATAAAAACGACCTTTTTTTTCAATTTACCATCTACAACTTGACGAAATTCACTTATTACTTAAATGTATCATACTTCTTTTAACTTTACCTTGCTACAAAAAATTAATTACATTTTCTTTAGAATATTTTCAATTAACTATGTGATTTATTCGGAATATCTCGCTATGAATTACATAAAAATTATATCTACAAAAAGCACTAATTATGTTAAATCAGAGTAGCGAAATTGTAAAAATACTCCGAAAAAAATATCAACTGCAATCCTTTCACAATTAATATAAACGTATTTGTTCTATATTTTATGGCCTTGTCTTATAAAGTTTTTTTAAGTCAGTTTAAGGCTATATTAGAGATGTATATGCATAACAATGACTTTTTATTTCAGCTTGGCCAACTTTATCATTATCATGAAAATAAAAATCCTGGTAAGTATTAAAGTTTTGATCTCCTTTATTTTAAATAAAGAACACACAAACATAACACCAAACATTAACATAGCCACCAGCATATTCTGAATTTTTTTTTTTATCAAATTTAAACAAAATAGTGTTTTTAACTAACAAGAAATTAATAATTGAACCAAACCCATTCAATTAAATTTTGTGAATTAACTTTACTCACAGATTTCAAATAAATAACTTTTATGAAATAGATTTAAGCATGCAATTGTTTATTTCAAAATTTACATACAGCTTTAATTTTAAAAAATATATATATGCATTATTCGCCAAAACGATCTTTGTTTTAAAACTTTATGAAGATTTTTTTTTTGCTATTTCATAATTTGTAAAGCGAGGCATTGCTGTTCTGAAACAACTGGGGGTAGAAGAATGAAAAGTAAACTGAGAGAGATACTCTACTTCATTCCACTGATCAAAGAGAAAAAAATAATAAATAGTGATGGTTAGGAGAAGGTTTAATTCATAAAGCATCCAAAACTGCTCCAAGAAAAAGCAGGTCCTATTACAGACACTGGGAAAAGGCCTTTAAGTGATCAAAAAAATCCGTTTCGAATACCAAAATATTTTGCTATTTATTAGTGCTGAGCAAACTGCCAGGCACCCGCGGTATCGAAGAAGATTAAAACAGCGCGAATTCTCCCGTGAGGAAATTCTCGATTAAGTCCATGTTACAGCAAGGGTCGGCAACCTTTTAGCTAGGGCGTACCAAACCAATCTGCCAATAAGATTAAGCGTGCCACACAGTTTTGAAACAATTCGATTTCCGCGATGATGCATGCAGAGTTAGAGAATAGAGGTCAATGATACAGGTTTACAGTTTTATTATTTGTCAATTTTGCAACATTTAAAGACATTTCTGACAAAGACATAAAAATAAATAACATAAAATACATCTATTTCTTCAACGAAAATAAAACAAACAAAAAAAAATTAAAATTGTATACATTATACATTTTTAAACATTTATTTAAACAAGAACTAGACAGCATAAAATATAAGTATTCCCTTCATTATAGTTAAATAACAATAAAAGATAAAAATATAAAAATTTTAATTTGAACCTAGTGCTTGCACTGCTTTACATTCATATCGCAAAATCAGGGGTATAATTTGTGACTTTCTATTTGACACGATTCTGAGCATTCAATTGTTAAACTATTTCTTTGCGGACTGTGTAAATATTTTTCATATAAGGAAAGATTTTTTACTTAGATATGTAGAACCGAAAGTGGAAAACCGAATACGTGCAATTTTCTCTCTTCAAACAGGTAAATCTCTCCAACAATGGCATTCAATAATTTACAAAATAGCTGTAAATTTATCTTTATACTTTGGACTTTTTCGTAATTCCGTAAATGTCCATAATTCTGAAGATGCTTGTTAAATAAGAGGTCCATTACAAATTTATCAACTTCCATCCACTCCAAAATTGAAAAATTTCTAAAGTAGCACCGAGTGCAACTGAAAATTGTACCGCGTGCCATAGATTGCCAACCCATGTGTTACAGCGTCAAGGAAAGTAGCAACATTGGTCACTGTTGTAACTCTAGTTCAGCGGCGCTGCAGTCACTAGTTTTCAAGTGTATATAGTATTCTTGTCTGTCTTGTTTGTGTTGTAAATAAGCGTTTGTCCCTCAACCCCAAGTGGATCCATTTTTCTCGAGTCTCCGCAGCCTTCTGACAGGTAAGACCTTATTTATTCCATTTTTTTATGTACGAAATCGAAATGAATTTTTGAAATACGATAACGATTGAATTACGAATTTGAACATTATTTGATATCGAGCTTGAATTGGAACAATCACCTTGCTGACAGTCCATGATACTGCAGACTTAATTGCACTGTCCATGGGGACATTTGACGTTCTACAAACAAGCCAAATTTCTAACTCAGGGTACGTGACATGGTTGCATGATCCCGTATGGCTCTTGAGCATTAGTGGTCGGAGTCCATTGAAATCTGCATGACCTTCCTGAGCTCATTGATTTCAAATTCACAAATCGGTCGTGATCTCGGGGATGACACTGCAGCAATATCAAGGTACGATAAATCATAGTCTACGGTCCTGTCTGTCAAATTCCGACAACTACTGGTAGTGTTCAACTTCGTACACGAGATATAACAAGTCTTTTACAACCACGAATACTCGAATGTGAAAAACCATCATATATTCTTCTCTTTTATACAGTTTATTGATGGTGTTTTTCCTACCTTCAGTTTGCAAATATATTGAAAAGCTAATGCGTTTCATATCTTAGTGTATTGTGGCAATTTTGATCGCCAGCAGCGTTAGCAACTTCAATTTTTGTTTGCTTTCATACAACTAACTCATTTTCTTTATTCATTTTATCTGATTCTGAAGTCCAACTTCTTGGTAAACGATTGGGAAGATTCCTGTTGTGTTTATTTTTAACTTAAATCGAATTTTTTCAAACAAAAATGTGTGTTTGCTTATTGATTGCATGAAAATTCGAATGTTTCTTCAATTGGTAAAATCATTTAATGTACTATAACATATCAAAATGTGCATACGTTTATTGGTTACATATTTCACAGAGGAAGACAGCAATTCTTTTTGTCTCTTTCTTTGTTTCTAGTTAACTTCACTGCTCTTAAGTAAAGTCACCCATCCGGGATAGTGGTTAGCGACGCTGACTGCCGTGCCGTAAGTGCCTGGGTTCGAATCCTGGAGAAGGCATGGATGTTTGTGTAAATGCATAGTGCCTTTCCGGCATTGGGATACTCTAAATAGCCGTCGAGTCGCAAGTCCTCTCGTGAGGTTGGTGTGGAAAGGAAAAGATGTGGGAGGCTCCAGACCACACCCAGGGTGTTCTCCCTCTAAATTGAGGTGGAACAGAGAAAAAAACCGTACTGTCACCTGTATGGTGCTCAAGGCTACGGCCAACGACAGGCGTACAACTAGCCCCTTGCAATGATGAATTTCATGCACTTAAATCTGACGCAATCGAGATCAAGTGGCATAAGAAATAACAATGATTAAGTAAATGTTAAAAAATTAACACTTTTTTTTAAAACTGTTGTAAGATATATATCTGCTTATATTAAAAATTTCTAGTCTCTTATTATTGTCCTTCAAGTGTTTAATTTCTTTCATTGCTTTTTTTCCCTCTAGGAAATTCTCAGTCAAGAGATGTCAGTATAAATGTTGGGGTACGTTTGGATGGTCAGGACGTGACTCCCAAATCTCAAACATGACATTTTCATTTTCGAATATACAAATATAAACAATAGCAGTTTCTGGAATATATTTTACAATGCATATATTAATAGATCCTCAAATTAAAAATAATGTCCCCCCATTTTAAATCGAACATCTATGTAACTCGTATTCTGCTTTGTAAATACTAATTTGAATAATATAAACTTGCAGTTTTAATCAAAAAGTTATTCAGCTTTTGGTTTTTTACTGAAAATGCTTTGAGTTTGTTTTTCTTTTATTTTTGAGTACTTTGAAAATACTTTTGAGTATACTATTTTCAAGCTTCGGTATGTGCTATAATAAAGAATAAGAACTGAAAGAAAGCGATAGCAGATAAATTGAAACGAATATGGAATTCATTAAATAACCTCTTGGTAATGCATTTTGTGATACAATGTTTTCGATACGTGCCATTCTAAGACAACAGAGAAGAGTTGAACATACTCCCAGAATTAAAATTTTAGAGAGAGAAGCACACGTTTTTTTTTCTTTTTTTCCAAATTTAGTGTATAAATTATAACAAATCATTTACTTTACAATATTCTATAACTTCACCATTTGTTTGCATCAAAACTATTTAAATTTTTTAAAGATAATTTTTAAATGTCTATATACTTGTAGAAACTACATACTATTCCCACGAAGAAAAAATTTTGCTATCCTAGAGAATGAGGAAAAAAATTTGATAAATCAAAGAAAAAAATAAAAGTAATTAAAAAAAAAAACTAAAGAATTCTTTAAGACTGTTTTCTTATTTCACTGAAAGAAGAGCCGATTAATGTTACAGGGTGATAATTCTGTGATGAAATGGGAAAGTATAGTTTCCTTCAATATTTTGAGAGAAGATGGCATGTGACAAACTTTTCCGGCACAATTCCCACAACAGATTTTAAGACTGATACTGGAAACTTGAAGTTTTCCTCAGTGAAAATGACATAATTTTTAAAGAACTACGCAATTGCTTTTACATTTGTTAGATGACTCATTACCAGCGTGAAAATAATTAGATAATGCATTTTGATCAATTGCACAGAAAATAAATATTAAGAATACTTTCATTTAAAACTGAAAACTATGATATAAATTTAGAACATTTTTAACACAAAAAAAAGTTACCAAATTAACACATCTTTACTAAGGAAACGAGAATCAAGATATTATCAGTCTTGCTGGAGTAGCACGCCTGGTCAGTTTTATACTGAATACTATGCTCCATATTTTGTATCCTTTATGTAAGGATACCTTCACTTAATGTAACATAGATCAGAAAAATTCAAAACATATATTCTCACAGAAAAAAAATTTACTAATATTAAAACAAACTCATGTTGTTTATAACACGTATACCAGTTTGACAATCTGCCATAAAAATTTTGAAATATTTTATTTATACACCTTTTTCAAATAGGTAAAATAAAAAATCAATTTGCCACAACATAAAACCAAATATAGAACATATTTTAGGTAGTAAAAATTGGAGTGAGTCAAACCAAAAAATAAATATGAACCAAATGAAATATGCTGTGTTCTATGGGATAAACTTTTTTATTTTGTCAATCTGAAAAAAGTGTGCTAAGCTAATGCCAAATATTTTAATATTTGGTGATGACAAAAATGGATGATTTAACCCCCTACATTAAAGTGAAAAAAAAATTGTATTTATAAAATACAGCCATTACTATTAATGGTTTTTCTCCACCCCTTTCTTAAAATGCACCTGAAAAGTTTTTAAATTTGATTGATTTGAAATTAGTATCTAACTTAAATGTACCCTAGTCTTACCTTATTGAAACTTATCAATGAAAACTTGTTTCAACACAGAAAAAAAGTACAAGTTAACACTATAAAAACTAAGAAATAAATAAGGGAATTAAAAATGTTAATATAAAATTTAGGAGGGAGCATATATTCAAGAAAGATAAATTAAGAATAAAATGGGTTCTTAAAGAAAAATGTAGTTAAGATTTTATGGTACCTATCATATATAGAGAGAGAGATCTGTCTACAAATATAATCCAGGTTTGTGATTCACTTATCTCAGTATTAATCAAATATGTGTTAATTTTCACAAGGGTTTTAGAAAACAAAAACATCTTAATTTTTACTGAAGGAACTAAATATTTTAATAAAATTATAAACACTTTTATTGTTTAAGAAACAGCTGTTTTTACTGCATGCAATTGTTAAATACTTTTTTCTTTCTATAGGTGCAGTGGAGGTAGAGAAAAAAAGCAAATAGTACTTATTCAATAAACCATATTTACAAGACATTTTTTAGGAAATTATTTTTAAAATAAAAAAAATAAACACATTTGCAAAAAAATTGAAAGGAATACCATTTCTATTAACAATATAATTATAGAAAATTAACTAAGATATTTATATTTAAAAAGAACTGGCACTAAAATCTTTTTCCCAAGGGAACAATTCAAGCACAAGTAGATTTAATTTTCATTTCTATTAATTTCTAAGTAACCAAATGCATGTAAATGCAATAATTAATGTAAAATTTTCTATATAATTATTGCGAACTGTGTAGTTTAGTTGTAGTCGGCAATGGAATCGCACATAATTTTAGTCATTTAATTTGTGTGCGTTTTTAAATCTATTACTCTGTTCCTTCATTATGTACAAAAAAATCTTTAATCCCTTAACAATACTTAAAATTAAAACTTATCACAATAAAACTACTCTAAAATAAAGGAATTGCATATATATATCTTTTTTTAACATTATCAAAATAACCACAAGACTCCTGATTTAAAATTGAATTCCTTTAATGAAGAAAAAATCAGAAATATATAAACATTTATTTAAAAGATGACACAAAATACATAATCAAGTTTTTATCTTGTTCAAATTATGTATAAAATTTTAAAATACATAAAACCCATTTGAATTTCTAATACTTTAAATCAAATGCATGATTAACATGCAATTAATATTGAAATATAATTACAAAAAACAAGCTATAGAAGATTTTTTTTAATGATATATTATATTTGGTAAAGTCCCATAAAGTCACAAGAAGTGAACAGCTAAATAAGTTTATTAGCATGGGAAAATAATTGTGTCATACAATGCGACTCTAATGTCATGACAAAGTATAATGCTTATAAAAATTCAAAAATCAAGCATTCTCAAATTTCTCATCGTATACATGATTTTCCTTTTTTTAAATTACTTAGTATTTTGTGTGTGTCACATTTATAATACTTTCATACTTTTCAAATGGGTAACAGCATCCGTCAGTGCATCCCCTGTGACACGCATGCCTCTTTCTTCTTCCACACACACACAATAGGAGGACCTCTTTGGAAGGGAAACGATCCTTCTAAGGGACAGAATGTGGCTGCCATACAGCTATCCTCTGGAATGCAGGTGGTCTGTCTTGTGAGAAATTTTGTGGACTTAAAACTAAACTTAAAAGAGAAGATGGCGAAGTTTTTGAAAATGTTGAAGCGGGCGTCTCCACAGGCCATTTCGAATATTACAGACATTGTGATTATGTAATTTATACTCAACTAAGATCAATACAGATTGCTTCTGGCATTATCATAGAAGTAAAAAATCCCATAACGTCCATCTTTAAGGTCTTCATGAAATGCAAGATAATACATTTAAAGTGGTAGGATGAATCTCTGGAAGGATAACACTTAAACAAAACTTATCTTTGCTTATAATCCTCCAAGAAACCTCCCATTGACCCATATCCTGGAAATCTTTCAGGATAAAAATACTATTATTATAGGAGATTTTAATAGTCACTCATCTAGATGGGGCTATGGAGATATAAATTCACAGGGCAAAATTATAGATTTCCTTGATTACTCACCAGTGACTCTAGTTCAAGGAATTGGATATATTTTTCTTTCAATAAAACAAACAGACCCGACTATCTTGCACATCTTTAGAGTTGTTGGAAAACTGCAGTGGCTGTGAGCATAGAATCCTCCGTGTCAAATGCTTACAAAAAGAGGACATTTCCAGCAACTTAATGAGAATCTTTCCCTAGGTGGAACCTTAAAATGGCTGACAGGACTTAACTTTTTGATTTGACTGACTTGCTTCTTACTCCCAACATCATGGACGAAGTAAGCCCAAATACAAAGCTGGGATGCTATTTCTAAATCAATCAGGATATATGCACTTAAGACAATCCTGAGAGGCAAGACAAAAAACTAGAAACCTTTTTGGACAGTGGAACTGGCTGATCTCAAGTCAAAGAGAGACAGAGCACATAATAAAGCTGCTTCCATTAAACTTGCAAAAAGAGACTGTTTTAATGAATTTACAGCAAATCTTGACTTCAGAAGGAATGGAGTATGTGCTCACAGATTTCTATCAACATTAAGGAATGAATCTTTATATATATATATAAAGTACAGGCCCCAACAATCTTCTGGCAGAACTTTTCCTTAATTCAGGTAAAAAGGCTAAACTGACCCTATTCCACTTCCATAATATTATCTGGAAAACAAGAGTACCTTCCAAACGGAGAAAATCTGTCACTATTCCCATTCTAAATCCTCGTAAACCTACTGACTATCCATCAAGCCACAGACCTCTCTCTTTAATAAATGCATATTGCAAACCGATGGAAAGAATGATTGTAAATGAGTTAAAACTATTTTTTTTTAAAAACCAAACAAAATTCAGATTTCCATACTGGCTTTAAAAACAAACAAACAAAAAAAAAAACACACACACACACAATTGAACGCACACACATCTTTCACATTTAATAAAAGATTGTTTTCAATGTAAAAATTCTACTTTGAATGTATATATGTCATTTTTAAATCTGCTTATGATACTATTTGGTTTCAGAAACTCATTCAAAAGGTTACAAATATGGGAATTTTGAGATGTATGTACAAATGGATCAAATCCTTCTTGTGTCAGAGATAAACAAAGGTTAAATACAAATCGACCTTTCTCAAATTCGTCCAAACGAGAAATCGTTTACCACAGGGTGCAGTCATCAGCTGTTTTTTTATTTAACATTACAATTAATGATTTAATAAAAAAAACCTACCAAGCACTCATGGTATCCATTGCCTAGCATTTGCAGGCAATATTGACACCTTTTCAACTGACCAAAATATTGATAATGCTAATAAAAATATTAATGCAACAATGGAAATATTGAAGAAGTGGTGCGAAGAAAATCAAATGATTGTGAACACCGAAAGAACTGTATATCAACTTTTTACACTTTCAACTAAGAGAGAGAAACACCCAATGCCCATCAAATGTATGAACCTGACCTTGTTAGGGAAAATCTTTTTAGATATCTTGGTGTCACTTTTGACAACAATCTTGGAGAGGATATGCAGGGGAAAATATGAAAAAAGGCAGAAAAAAGACTGTCTTCTCAAAAGACTGGCTGGGGTCCCTTGGGGATCATCTCCTGATGTTCTTACCACCAAATACAAGTCCTATGTAAGAACTGTCCTTGATTATGGTAAACTCTTGGCTAAAGCATCTAAAAGCGGTGGCGATAAAACAAATAAGATTCAAAATAAAGCCTTCAGACTTCTGCCTCTTCCACTCCCAATACTGCCCTTGAAATACAGACAAATACTGAACCCCTGGGGGTTAGGATAGAAAAGCAACAACTCAAGCAATTTGAAAAATGAGACTGCCACTCCAGCACTGGTAACATTATATTTTTCTTCCAAAACGACTTAAATTATACCATTCTCTCTATTTTAGATCTACCTACTGAATAAGTACAATATAAAGATGAATGTTCCTTGCCGGCCTTTTTTGCCTTTGAGAGTTTTCCTCTCATCCTCAGCCCTCCAAGTTTAAATTTATCAATTGATTTTCCAATGAGAAAGGCTGATGCCCTTTATGCAAACACTTTTGAAACCATTATAGCTGAATACCCAAAAGATATATGGCACACATTTATACTAATGGCTCTGCCCAGGATAACGGCTCAGCTGGGGCCAGCTTCTATGGTGAAAAACTTTTTGAAAGCTCTTTTGCAGCAGGCTTAGGTGCCACAAACTTTGATGCAGATATAAATGCTGTGAGACAAGTAATATGCCATCTGACCAATTTAGCTACCTATTACAGACAAGTTGTTTTCATTGTGGACTCTCAGTCTACAATCCTCACTTTCTGCTCCTTACACAATAGCAAACTCAATAGGGGTGGAGGTGAAGCAAAAAATTTATGACCTCAACCATGTTGATTGGACTATTGTCTTCTAAAGGATTCCTAGCCATTGCAGCATCCCTGGTGACAAAAGGGTGGACTCACTGGCAAAGCACGTCCCACAGTCTTCAGGTGGCTTGTAATGTAGCCAATCTTTTTCAACTATCTCCAGATCTGCAGGAAAATCCATTCACAAAATTCAAGAGAATAATGCTGAGAAAAAGATCTGGGCGATCCTGCTTCATAATCCAGTTCTGATGACAAGTGTTGGTCAGCAACAGAGAAATTTCTTAAGCAAATTTTAGAACTATGACAGGATGATTGCCTCCAGGGACACTTATACCCAATTGGTGGGAAAAACACTTCCGACTGTCTTCTGTATCTATAACCTTTCCTTTAAGGTTATGAATTTTAATCATCTGACAGATTGTGCTTCCCTGGCCAACACAAATTTTAATTGACTTTTCATCATCTGAAAACTTTTCTGCAAAGGCTAGTTTGTATTGGGCTGCTCGCAGGAAAATGGCCTGTATGGCCGCTTCCTCAACGTAATGTAAAATATATATATTTCAAATGTTCAATCTTTTTAAAACTTTATTCTTTAGCATTTTTTGGATTTTCTATATTAACCTATCAAGCCAGAAAGGGAAAAGATTGGTGCCACCAAACTATTTTAACCCAGCAGTTCTCACGCAGGATATGTCATACCCACCGACTAACTTTTTTCAATGCTTCTTTTAAATCTTTTTTAGGAAAATGGATAGTTTCTTGTGTAGCTAACTTTAAGGTCAAATCCTTTGAGGGGCCTTAGCTTGTAGGCGAATTTTAAATACATATTTTTAGATACCACCTCTTCAGGTATGTCATACCCTGTGAATCACAGTTACAGTTCTAAATGCAAGTGAGGATGTCTTAAATCTTTCTTAAGCTATGGCACATTATTTGTAGTTATGAAGAAATGTGATATTTCAGTAATTTAATAGATATGGTACAACAGTATTTTCAGATGAAGAAAGTCTCTTTGCAGTGATGATGAGGAAGAATTAAATGATGAGTATAATAGCAAGTATGATTCTTCCACTGAAATCGATCAAGATTTAGAAGAGGGAGACACTATTGAAAATAAATGCTTTATATGTAGAGACACAAAAACATTTGGGAAGAATGTAATTTTAAAGCAAACAACTGGTACACATCTTATCCACTTTCAGATGAATTTTTGGTAAAAAAATAAACTATTGCTGGAACAATAAGAAAATAAAAAAGAAATTCCAAATATTTTAATTTAAAGAATAGAGAAGTTTACACCTATATGTTTAGTTTTAAAAAGGTACAACAAAAACCAAATGCAACACCCTTAGGTATGAGATACCCTGTGCAAGAACTTTCGTTTGTTTTTTTCGCCCAAGTGATGCTGGGTTAAAACTTGATGTATTTTGTCACAAGCCTAAGCCTTTATTTTCACTAGCTAGGCTCCATTCTTAATTTTATTTTTAGTTTCATCTAACTTTTCTTACTAATTTCCAACATTCTTTTTTATTGCTTTGATGTATTTTTAAAATCCCACTTATATACCCACATTGATTTTCATGGGCCTTGAACTGACACAGTCGATCAGGTGGAACTAGCAACAGCACATATATACTAACAAAGAGAAATAATTATTCGCTTTTTATGAGAAAAGACTACTATATGTTAAATTACAAAATCTAATGTAATGAATATAATACAAATCATTGGAGAATACAATATTAAAATACATGCCAAATATACATTTCCTTCTGAATATGTTAAATTAATAAATATATTCCAAGTAATATTACAAAACATTGTTTATTTATATCTACTTCCACCCAAGTAATTAAAGAGCCTAGAATTACTAAGAGTTTATAAAAAATAAATGGAATTCATTAAAATACAAAAAGGTACTTGCATATTATCGCAACACAATCGTCAATGTTTAAGATAACTCACCAAATTGGCAACCCCGATTTCGCATATATTGAACGTGCTGAATTGGCAATCATGTGCTTTGTTTCATACCTAATGTTGCTAATAGGTTGCGATAATACATAAGTACCTACAAAAACAATAAATAATAATAATGGAAAAAACATTTCTTATCAGTAACTAAATAATTATATTTTCAATTCAAACAATAGCACTTGTATATTTTGTAGTCTTTTTTAACTTTCCCTCAATAAAAATTACATTTTTATATATCTCATCTATTTAACTTGTCACTAACCAGTAAATTTTTTAATTTTTTTTTTTTCTCTTTTATAAACATATGCTGTAAAATTTTTATTATTCTTTAACATTTGAGAAGAGAATGAGCTAATCAGCTAATAAAATTTTTTCCTTTCCTATAAGAAAACATTCCAGTGAGAAGCAAAAGATAAGCAACCTCCACAATTACCTAATATTACAAAAAAGAAATTATGAACCACATTCCAGCTTCACTGGAATTTAAAAGGGTAAGCAACATACTGATTTTAAAATTTTCCTCTATAAAGATAAAACAAATTTTATTTGAAGTTAAATACAGCCACGATTATATATAAAATAAGTGAAATAAAATGGCAGAACATTAGATCATGTGATTAAAATATCTGTCAAGTACTAAACAAGGATAAAATATAAAAGAAATAATCAATTAGCTCTAGCATCATCAATTTGACTTTTTTTAATTATGTTCTACAAAATATTAATATGCATCTTTTACAAAATAATGCATAAATAAATGTGGTTCTCACAAAAAGTAACCGTTGACCAATTTCAAAAAATGATAAGATATCGCCAATTCCAAAAATATTGCCAAATTCTGTCATCCTTATTATTACTGTCTTTGAACATGCAAGTGAATGGTTTATACAATTGGATGTATAACACAGCATTTAGCAATGTTTTGAACTGATGAAATCAATTGACTGTATAAAATGCTAGTGCAATAAGTGCTTAATTTAGCTAAAAAAAACTTTGCATTGACAAGCTCAAATTATTCAGCAAAAGCATTCAGAAACACAATTTTTTTTGCAATACTCAATTATATATTTTTTATAATTAAACATTTAATGAGAATACAAAACATATTCAAAGCAAAATTATAAAAATAATACAATCAGTTAGTGATATGCAAAAGAGAAAGAACAAATCCAATTATTTTTATCAGCTTTTCATAAACATTTACTGAAATCAGATATTTCAATATCTAATGGATATAAATTTAAATAAGCCAAAATTTAAGAACTTACTCGCAAAATAATATATTTAAATATTAACCATCTCAGTTTAAAGTCATAATATTTTATTACAAGATTAAAATTAATAAAATCACTTACTTATAAAGGTTAGGTCAATTGAGCTCTAGCAGCAAGAGAAATTACAAATGTTAAAAAAGAATTATATCATGAAAAAAAATTTCCAATAAAAATAAGAGTTAAAAAAAATTACAATTCATATAATGTTTTACAAGAAATCATCCAAATAGCCCATGACATCAATGTTTATAGTCTTACCAATCTTTGCAACAAGATCAAGTTCGGCAAGGCACTTATATTTAGGACAATCTAATTGTTCATCAGCAGATACATGAGACATCAAACACATGTTTACAAGTGAAGATATCTGTGAAAATATAAGAGCTGATGGAAGAACTTTTTCTCCAACAATTGAAAAAAAAATAGATAACAAGCGATCCAAAGTAAATGCTTTAGGACCAAGTAGATGTCTGTTTTTCGCAGTTTTCTTTGATATTCGCTTCTTAGATTGCTTTCCCTGATTTTTTACAAAATGTTTAAAATCACTCTTAGGTGCATTATACGAAGCAAAGTAAGCTGCAAGTAATAAAAATTTAGAATAGAAAGGTAACTCTCTAGTTGCACTGTATTTTTCTACAGCTAAAAGGGAAATTTTATTATTTTCAGAATTATCGTGGTTTTGAGAATTGCAATGAGCCTTCCACTTAGAACATGATATTTCTCGCAGATAAACTGAATTCATTGCTTCTTTCAAAGTTGGTTCTATATTTTTCCACAATTTAAAACTGCTGAGTTCAAAATCAGAATCTTCATCCAAAGGTTCACAGTACTTTTCAAAATTTATTTCAGCAAGATGACGTAACTCGCATAAATTTGTGGTTATGATAAAAAATGTTTTTAGAATCATATTTACATAACTTCTGTAGAAAACATCTGTAAATTCAGATGGACAGTCAAGAGCCATAATATCACTGATTTCATTCTTAGAATAATCTCGAAAGTGAAGCACAATTGGATCAAATGAGCAGGTATGTGTTTTGAATTGCATCCAAGGCAATTCAGAAATAAAAATAGAGCATACATTTACTTTAGTCAGTAATTGCAATCTGGAAAGAAGAGACAGTAAAAATGGATCTTTTCGTAAAACTTCAGCATAATCAAATATTAAATAAGTCGTCTCACTAGAATTTCTTAATTTAATTTTCAACAAATTAACAAATTCATTAGTATTACTAAGTCCTTTCTTATTCACATCTTCAGTAAAGAGAGCTTGAACGATGTGAACAAATAATGAAGATGAATTGTAGTATTCGTGACAATTGATCCAAACATGAGGTACATTTAAATCTCTAACCAACTCTGACAGGACCAGAGTTTTTCCAGTAGTTGTATGACCATAAATAAACAAAGATGGGTAAGGAAAAGAGGATTTTGGCCCTATAAAATGGGTTAAGAATTGCATTTCTTTTTCTCGAAAAAGTATCTTATTTATCATATTTGTTCCCATCATACAGGAGGGGGGGAGGGCAAGTGATACTTTATGCAAGTAAATGAATCAAATCGTAAATATCAAATGAATAGGTCTTTTACATAAAATGACAGAAGAATTTTAACTGTATCAATTTCCAATCCACTAATTTCAAAAAATATGTTGACACACATATTAATAATAACGAAGAATGATTTAGAATCATATTTAAATCACAAAAACCAGGACAAATAAAAGTCAGCTATAAAAACTGAAAAATGTCATTTTAAAACACGCACATAAAAAAGTTACGTATTTACCGCTTAGCGCGCTCAAACTTTCACAATAAGAAAAGGTATTACGTAAAGGAAAAGGGATGCTGTATTTACCTAATGGCAACAGAAAAATTGATGCTGCTGTGTGTGAATTTTTAAGGCTTGCCTTCTAGAGAACACCAAATTTATCATTCGGCATATTGAATCTCATTCAACTTAAGGAGTTCCAAATTAAGGTTCATTTAACTTAATGAGCTCATTTTATGAGATCGGTCGCATATAAAAACGAAACGAATAACTCGCTACTAAAATAGAATCTACTTTGTTATGTAATTTTTTTCCCCTAGTATATTGTCCTATTCCTATTTCTTCTAATTCATTACACTAATCGTTTTCCTCACAAAAGATATTCCGAAATAAATGAAATGCGAAGCATCGTATCTGAAAACTCTTAAATGTCGATATTTGATGTAATTGACCTCTCCTTTAATAAATTTACGTTTTTATTTTACATGAGCTGTGCTGACGGATTAGTGTAAGCATCAAGTCATTTGTAGTACATATTATGAAGATTATCATTTGTGTTTGTACTGTGCTTCTTTGAGAAAATTCTAGCTTTTAGTTTCCAGAATGAGAATTATGATGAACATTTCATGATTAGGATTCCTGATTTGATGGGAAAATCTTCAGTATTTACAGTTAGACTTCTTTAAGAGCTTACAATATATTAATCAATATTTATGTTTTGGAAATGTTATATTTATTTTAAGAATAAGACTATGATTAAGATTATTCTCCTAACTGTCACTCCACATTCACAATGGAGAGATAAGAGTCAAATTCAAATGTTATAATCCTTTGCATTCGGTTTTTCAAAATTTACTTATACAAACACAAGCGTAGTTTTAATGTTATTCTTAAAAATGCAACTATCTTTCCAATCGAAATTTTGGGAATATCTCTAAAAATTTCTTAGCTTTTTTTTTTACCTACTGCACAAAAATATACGATCGCGTGCTATATGCTTACACAATGATATAATGATTTGTGCATTTTAAGAATAAAATCAAACCTCTATTTAACGAAGTCGCTAATCCTGAAAAAAGTTCATTATGTGGAAAATTCATTAAATAGAGATTAATTTTCGATATACTTTATGATCGCAGTAGACTAGTGATCAAGGTCATGGACTTGTGGCCATCGTGTCACGAGTTCGAGTCTAGTGCAGCTGAAGACCCACCGTGTAGGGGTGATGATTCACGTTAAATCTGTCGAGAGATCAAACGTCCTCCGGTTAGTGTGGTGTGGAAGTTAGGAGAGGGGAGGGCTGGCTTAGGTGTCGTCTTCGTCACTTGACCATTGCTCAAAAGTACGAGGTTCGTCGCCAAAAGCCCTTGTGTAGCTGAATAGAGCGACGTTAATATTCACTACATGCACTTACTTTATGTGCTTGGCTCAAAAAAAGAGTTTGTAAAATAGAGAGATGCTGAAAATAATATAGAGCTTCGCGTAAGAAATGGAGGCCTGATCGTAGAGTTGAATTTTTTAAGTATCTTCCTTGCTGCAAAAGCTGCATAAAAATTCAAGTTTGCTATAATTTACAGTAATTGTCACATTAATTCATGTAGTCAAATTTACTTTATTGATTTTTTATGCAGGAATAATTGTGCTTCACAATGAGAAAAATTCGCTATCAGAGCTTGATATAGGAAAACAGAAAAATTTTTACTATCACTTCAAAACACTAATTAGCAACAAGAAAATTGAAAACACAAATGTTATTGGTTTCCATTGCTTCAATACTTCCCAATGAAGATTAAAATAAAAACAAAATATATTAATTAATTAAGATGAACATCTTAACTTTTTGATTTAGGACAAAACTTTTTTTTCAATCCAGATATAGTACACATAATATTTTAATTAAATTGCCTTAAAACCCATTCAATAGTTTGTTTTCAAACACAAATCCATTCTTTTTGTTAAATAGATTTAAGCCGCATTCACACCAAGGCGTACAAACGTC
>BMAV01007060.1:112630-131355 GCA_019973955.1 Trichonephila inaurata madagascariensis
TTGCATAAAATACCCGAACCCTCGGATCTGCGTAACAATATATATATTATTTTTCTTGAATTCAAAGTGAACGCTCCCTTCGAGCATTTAATTTTTTTTATCATGCTTCATGTTTATTCAATATTCCGGTATTTTCATTTTCGGAAAGTTATTACAAAGGAGGAAAATAATTCCTGGTATTGCAAATATCCTCTTCTAGGCGAGGAAGAGGAGTTTTGCTTGTCTTTCTCCCCAAAACCGGTGACTTCTCTTTATAACTCCCACGTTTTCATATTGAAGGGGCTGGGGTGGTCACTCGCGGCAATCTATTTTAGACGCATTTTTTTTTACCATTGGTTCTTCCTCACCCTACTGCTTTAGATTTTTCACATTTTCCCCAGTTTCTTTCGAAGTAAAGCCTTTTAGAAACTATAAATCCACCTACATTCTCCGAGATAAAGATTTATTGTTGTCAATGCTAAATAGGATGAAAAGCTGACGGTGAGGGGTTAAACATCCAACTGCCTCTTCGACCACTTTCATTTCCATTTGTGGAGGAAGAAAGTTCTCAACATCACAAATGGCTAGAGCCCCCTAAGATCAAAACGAACCCTCTCTATTGTTCAAGCACTTAAAAATTACTTGCTGTGAGTTTTAATGGGGAGAACCCCTTTCCCCTCCCAATTCCTAATCTGATAAAGATCTTTAGCAGACCCGCATATCCAAATTCACACTGTACATTCTCCTTCGGATAAACAACAATCCTTGCAGCTGTTAAGCTTTAGGCCAGTGGTATTCAAACTGTGTTCTGAGGAACCTTGGGGTTCCTTGAGTCAAAAATGGAAAAGAAAATTATAAGTTGTGTGTATGCTAAACGCACAGATTCAGGTTCTCTGTTAAATTTGTACAAACACGAAATATCTAAATGTTTGCTTCCCAGCGCAATTCGCCCATACCACGGGGAAAACTTTTTCCGGACAGCCTCTTTATTTGTTGCAACTTTTTTTTATTCTTTGCATATGCAAGCTCGGGAGCCATTACAGGGGATAAACTACGGCAGAAATTAAACCCAACAAAAGTTATAAGAGATCATTAGTGTTTCATGACATTCTTTAGAGGGAATGAGGTAGAGTAATTAAAGATTTTTTCTTCAAAAGAAAAATGGTGGTTAACTTGTGGCAATTTGATTTCGGAACTGTTTAGTTTCAGCGCATTTACACATATATAAGACGAACTAGAGAATCTTCATTTCATGTTAAAACAGCAAAAGTGAACATTATCTTCAGTTTCAAATTATTTTGTAGTCCTCTAAGAATTAATGCGCACGTGTAAGGTAAGGGAACAAAAATTATTGCGTTTGCCATAGCCTTTTTACTTTTAGAGTTATATGCATAAACATACATCATTATCACTCGTTTCTTAATTATGTTAATCAACACGCAAGAATAATTATGTGTTTTCTTAACTCCAAAGCACCATAATCTTTCACAAACATTGTTATTGAATGAAAAAATTTTATTTGCCTCGTACTGAAAAAAAATTCTTCAGTCGCTCATAAAAATCAATAGAAATCCATTTAAAATAAATATTAATAAAATAAAGAGACACACAATGATTATTTACTATTCGTAAAAGAATTCCAACAATAACAGTGTTCGAAATAGAAACAAAATGTAGCTATAATAATTTATGTTATTACAATTTTGCTTTGTGGTTAGAAATAAATGAAGAAATTTATAACTGTTAAATATATATATATATTCTCAGTTTATATTGCTTCAAACTATTTAAGTTTTAAAGAAAATGGGTGTAAGCTTATTGTGAGGGATTTATTGTAAGGGTAAATAGCATCAATGATGTTATGTGTTATTCCAAAACACTACAACTTTGTTTTTGGAAATTATTCTAGAAGTTAAAACACTTGTGATATTTTGTTATTATTACTAATAAAAATATAGTTCTCAATATTTTTTCAATTACTTTTTAGGCTCCGGTATCCTAACGTTTCTAACGAACTTGTGGGTCTTTTATAATTGCTGGCTCAAGTCCTGATGGTTCTAAACACCATCCCTGTATAGAAGCAGAGGTACGCTCAACGTTTCGATGCTCTAAATCCTCACGTTGGTGTATTGTGGAAGTTTAGAGAGTGGGGTACAATCAAGGCGTCATCCTCATCATTTGGCTTAGCTTCAAAACTAAGATGTATTTTGTCAACGGCCACAGTGGCGTAACGTGGAGGTGCAGAGGGGGCCATGGGCCCCGGGCGGCGACAAGCACCACGATATTTAAATTAAAAAAATATTCAAACTCCAAATCACGCCCATGCAACGAAATTGACGGAAACGAGTGAAAGCTTTCATACAAGCACAGATGCAGAAAGTTTATTAGTCGTTATCAGTGGCGCACACAAGGGGGTTCCGGATGTTGTATGTATGTTCTGGATAACAGAAGAATTGTTTTGACTTTGATAAATCACAGTTTTTATTTCAACATTTATAGTCTTTTAATATAATCACTGTTTTTTTTAAGTGATTTTATATTATCACTAAGATAAAGTGCTATAGTTTAAGGAAATACACAAAATAATATTTCGATTGCTAAAAGGTAAACTTTGTGTCTTATTACACACACCTCTCACACCATCTTTCTAAAACAAACAACGATACAATAGTGTTTGCAAAGTAACAAGGAACGATATTAGCATACTCACTGCATTATTTTTTTATCGAGGCTATTGCAAACTGTCACCTCAGATTTATTGTTTATTATTGTGAAAGAACTTTTAGGTATGACAGAAATTTAGAGAAGCTTGACTGCTGAAATAAAATCTCTCTTGGAACTTTTGATATAATTAAATGAAACTCGTTTTGAATGTTATTTATCCTTAAATCGAACTATTCAATGCTTGAACTTGTTCCAGTGGTGCACACAAGGGTTTTTTTCCAAGGGGTTCCCCCCAAGGCCCTCGATTTTCCCCCCGATTAATTGTAATTCTAAGTATATAGTGCGTAAAATTTAATTAAGTATTTGTTATTAATGATTAATTTTATTAATTAATGCTAATTATTTTTTCAATAATTAGTTTTTTACTGTGTTTTGTTCCCGAAAACCGACAAAATCAAAAGGAGCACGATACAAGAATGGTGAACTTTCGACCCCGTACCTTGTGTTTTGGAAGCATGAAGAGCTGAACTGTTTTGTGGTGAAGGAAATTGAATTTCTTCAGTGAGAACAGATGCACAGTGTATGCGGTTTCCTGTACCAAGAATAGAGTTTCTTGGGAGTGTTTATGTGATTGTAGTGATAATCAGGATAATTGTGTTTAATCAAGATAATTGATTTGATTAGTAGTTAGAAAATAAATGAGAAGTTATCACAGCTATCAGGTAATAACATTCTGAAAGTGAATGAAAAATCCTCGTGTAATTACAGTTCTTTTTATTGCAAGATTAATTTGTAGAATTCTGTTGAATATCTCGAATATCATAATTACCTGTCCATACAATTTCAAAAGTATGATTTGATTAACCTTTGAGTTAAATAGAAAACAACTAAAATAAAGATAATGAGGCATTTTATTTAAATATAAACAAAACATTAAATAGTAAAACAGTACACAAAAATACCTTTCCCATATTGATTATATACAAAATGGAATTGTAAAAATTTGAATTAATACATTTCAATTTGTTAAAAAGAAACCATCACGGAACTTACAACACATAAATTTAACGTTCAACAAAACTGAAGCGAAGTGGTTTGTCAGGAACATTTGCAAGTAAAGTTTTTACTCCAATATCTTCATAATGATATTCTATTTTAAAATTTCTAATCAACTAGAAAGAAAAAAAATTCATCAGTGGAGAAATTTTTCCTTTATGAAATAACATTGATAAGAGATCTACTTATCTTTTAAGATATATGAAATATTTACACGAAATTTTCATCAAAAAGAAAATTCTATAAATTTAACAATTCATTTAGCATGTTAATATGAATAGATATAACTTAACTGTAAAATCCCAAAAAGCTTCCCTGCTTTCACTCTTCAGAATGTCAATATTTTGATACACAATATGCTTGATTCATAGTTTTATTTCACTAAATTCTTTACAAAGATAAATTTTGGTTTGAATATCAAATACAAGCAATGCCGAGATTTTAATATTCAAATAATAAAATTCCAGAAATTTTATGCATTACTACAGCATTCTAGTTAATATATATATTTTAATTCACTTTACTTTTATAAACCCAGCACCAAATTTAATTTTTCCCTCTGATCACAAAGAAGCATATCATTACAATTTTATATGACACAAGTCTATAAAACTAGTTAGGTAGAAGGACAGAGTTAAAAATGTAGTCTATATATATAAAATAAAGCATTTAAAATTATCAAGCAAAACACAGTAAACCAGCTTAGAAAAATATTAAATGTAATTGATAAAATCCAATATCATGCCCAAATCAAACCGAGGGATTATAATCAATATGTTTTAAAAGTGAGCTTCTGAAGATTTAAGTGAAGGCAATCATGAACGACACATTTTGTAACTACAATGATAAGTAGATACCCTCCTTTCAGGAGATGACAACGGGTAATATTTTAGTATGACCAATATGCAATCTGACAAGTACAACTTCCATGCAACAACCAAGATCCCCCCCCTCCCAAACGCCATGAGAATTAGCATGATGGAAAGTTTGTTCTATTGTCTGTTCTAGTCGGACACTGCCAGCCTTCACCAAAAATGCAGGCATCAAGTTCTGGAATGGGGCAGAAAATTTGTCAATCATGCCAGAAACAAAACATGCTATGCTATCGGCTTTCTCATTCTCAGCAATTCTGGGCCGACTGGGAACCCAACAAAATATATATATATTCCAGTTCAATTATATAAAAATAATGAATGATACAAATTAAAATGGGATGGCAGATGGTTGAAGTTGAACAATGCTTTTTAAAGATGAAAAATAATGAATAGCTGGTAAATAATGAATTTCAGATTATGGGACTAATTATGTTCAATGGTCAACTTCAGGAAATGAAATTTTTGGGTGTAAATTGAAGTTTAAAAAGGAAAAGCATCAGTAATGGTTGTCCACAGGCAAACTGCTGCAGCACCAACACGAGATTCAGATTTAAATCTATTTGTAAAGATTGGAATAGAATCTGTATATCAATGCTCCTTTAAAGTACCAGGAAAACAATGAGTAAGCCTCTTGTTATGAGAAATTCCCCAGTGGGACAACTCCATCCAAAAGAGAAGGAATTGCAATGCATTAGTTTCTATAAATGAAATATCCAAGTCTTTTAGCACCTCTTATTCTAAAATTAAATTGTAGTGGGAATCGACAAGACCAGTGGATGACATTACGATGTAAATGCAAATCAAACAGAAAGGGAAATGCTGGATGGTTTTACAATTATTTGATCTCAATGTAGGATACAGTCAGTTGTTAGTTATAAATCCTATACATAAATTGACTGTATCAAAGATGTAGGTAACACAACCACACATTTATAAAGAGCTAGGTGACAAATAGGGTTTAGAGAGTACACAATGACAGAACCATGTAATACAGAAGTATAGTCTAGTTTGGAGTCTAAAGATCAGTTAACTACAGCAAACAGACCCTTACCTAGAGAGTCTAAATTTTTTGTTCAAATATTAAAAATAAAAACTGTTACTAAATTAAACTTAGTGGTTCAATAACCCATGACGACCAAGATTTACTGCGCCCATTTGTTTTCGTGACCTTGGGCCCTGAGCAGATGTTCCAGTCAGGTGGTCAGTGATGCAGAACCCCTAGTGCTTAGTTCTCAAGCAAGATTGGTACACATTTATCAACCTACTGAAGAGATGAAAAGCAGAGTCAACCTTGCCCAGCCTGGGGATTTAAACCCCAGACCTGTGGTGTGGGAGCATGATACATTACCATTCAAACATTGGGCTTCAAGTTCTCCTTATAATCCCTAGAGATGTCTGAAATCAAGTCCTGAAGTCGTTTTATCAAACAATTAAATTGGTTTAGCGATAAAAATTTTGCTATAAAAAATACACCAAAGTTAAGTATAACATTTTAAAAAGATTAATGTTGATTTTTCATTAGTAAACATTCAATGAAAAAGTTACCAACCTCAGTTACAAATAAGGATATTTCCAATTCAGCTAGTCTTTTTCCAATACAACTTCGTGGTCCAAAGCCAAAAGGTACAAATGCAAAAGGGTTAAAATCTTTATTCTTATCCATCCAGCGTTCAGGCATGAACTTAAGAGGCTCTTCATAATACTTTTCATGTATAAAAAGTTCATGATATGGAATAGTAGCCAAAGTCTGAAAATTCAAATGATTTAGAAAATATGAAATACATACTAGTTGCATATAAACAAAAGCCTCTTGTATAATACAATTTATAACAATTCAAACCAAAATTTTAATAGAGACTCGTCACTTATGGGGGAAAAATGAAAATTTCTAGATCTACCATGATCCAATTTTTTCAGATTTGGTATAGGTATCAGCAAAAGTTTAAATTTTAGGCTGTTTTATTAAATGTTTCCTTATATAAATCTTTCAAATTACAGAAAAGTAATATAGTGCAAGAAATTAAAATCTAAACTTTGGACAGGGATCTTAAACACAAGGATGGAGCCAGGATTACAACATGTAAATGTCAAGAGTACACTTTAACCATTATCCCCAAGGCAGTTTTAAGAGATATGAAGTTTGTACTTAATTTAAATCTCATTTAAAAATTGATGCATTTCCTCATCAGGGATCATCAATCCCTCCCCATTTGGTTATCACTATATTTTACAATAGATTATAGTATTCTATTTAGCATGAGCCAAAAAGTCTACAAATACCAATCCAATTAAAATATAACAGATACATTTAAAAAAAGAATAGAAACAGTCTCTCTCTCAGCAATACTAATCCAAGAAAACATTGGATTTTATTATTCTAGCTTCTAAAATTTTAATTATCTTTAAGATATTTCCTGGCAGTTTAAATTCCTAAATTTCCTTATTTCCTTTCAATTTCCAAGGTTAGTTTTAATAAATCTTGTATAACCCTTTTTCTCCGTTTTAGATGAAAATCAAATACTGAAGAGTCTCCTAATCTCCATTACTGAACCAATATTCTTTCGAATATGAATATTTAAATTCTGTCCAAGTGTCTCCTACATATATAACCCATGTTCCTTATCTTAGTAGTTTATTCCTATACCTTATGATAAATTTGCTTTCTGCCCTTTTGCAAGGATAATTAGTGTACATATAATACCAGTACTTTTTAATATAGTTTACTATTATAATTTTGATTTTCACTTAGAAGTACAAACTGAAAATGCAAAACAAAAAGAGGTTCTCTTATTTATTAAATGGGAAATCCTAAAGCACTCAATTATTTTCATTTCATTTAAATTATTCTTTTAAACAGCTTAATATGCAATACATGCTTTTAAGTGAATGTAAATAGAGAACACCAATATTTACATAATTTTAGAAATTACAACTGTCATACAAAAATCTACGACAAGCCTTAATATGTAAATAATCTTAAAAACTTTTTCAATGAAAACATTAAAGCTAGAAATATTTCAGATAGAATTTTAACTTTAGAAAATAACTTGTTTGAGATATTTGAAGTGTTGAAACTACCAAGTTTGAAACAACTGTTTTCAAGACAACTTTAGTATTGCAGTAAAATAAAAAATATGAAATACACAATTCTAATTGATATTTATATTAATTGAATTTAAAACAATCAAGAACATACATTTAATGTTATAAATGTTGAATACTTTAAAAATTGGGTTATTCTCCAGTTTTTAAAAATTTTAGTATCAACCAATGGTTTGGTTGGATGGTTTTGAAAGGGAAAATGAGTCAGTGACTGGCTTTGCTGTTTGGTATTGAATCGAGATGATGGCATTTAATTGATCCCAAGTAGTTAATTTTACTTAAATAGACCATTTTAAAACTTCAAGGAACTGTTTCTCTAGCTGAATTTTTACAATATGCTCTAATTAATGGACATCTAGAACTACTCAAAACTAGTATACATGTATATTTACATATTTAGGTTTCTGTATATTAATGATTTCAAAACATGGTCAGAAATTTAATATTTAAACTTTATAGCAAAATAACTTTTGTAATTAAGTGGTAATGTTTAAATTACATTATACAGAACATATTGGTACGAATTTCAAAATACATACTAAATCATACATTTGTGTAAAAATAGAAGTATTAAATTACCCCAGCAGGAACATGATAACCTGATAGCACAGCATCCTTTGCCAAGATTCTAGCAGTACCACCAACAACAGGGTTTAATCTAGAAATTCAGTATTAAAACAACTATTACACATACATAGGAATTTTTTTGGTATTTAAAACTAAATATGGATCATTAATAAATTATCCTATGAACATAACTTTTCTCAGTATCTCAAAAATAAAAAAATTAAATGGTATAAAAATAAATCATCCAAATACAGTTGAAAACCCTAATCCAGCTTTTAAAAGAATAAGAACAATACATATTTATATAAGTGTTTAATACAAATTTTATAAAGATCAAGCAAAAATAATTGTTAAATATAGACCATAAAAATCTAGATGCTTTAGAAAATTTCATTAGAAAGAAATAGTAAAATGGTAAATAGTAAGGAGATTCTGTAATGTGAATGAATTTTGTTTTCAAAGCATTAATTTTGACTAAAAATAAACATTTTGAAGATGCTACAATTTAGCTATTAGAGGTTATGTAACCATTAGTTAAAAATTAAAATCTTGTTTTATTATCATAATTTTTCTATAAATATTTAAATCTACCTTAATGATTCCTTGAAACAAGATCTTAAATACTTCATTTGATATTCATACATTTCAGTAGTTATTTTAAGGTCTTTGGTTGGAAGAATTTTCATTATTTCTTCATATAACTTCTGCTGTTTATCAGGATTTCTAGCCAAATGATACAGAAGAAATCCAGCACTATGAGAAGTCTAAAAGAATAAGAAGGTTTTATAGCATTTGAAATAAAACTTTTAAGGTTGTATTTTAGAAAACCGTATAATTAGAATTTTTCTCCACATACACTTTAATTTAACACAAGTAAACTTCATTACCTAATTTGATATCAAATTGATTACAACTGAACATACTCATTTCAAGTTAGCCAAGTAAATTACATCTTTAAACATAAAAAATAAGAATTCTTTCAATCCAGCAAGAAACTTATTGAGAAACAGCAAGAGACCAAACTGAATATTAAACAGACTTTTTAAAAAGAATTGTTTATTTACATAAATCTTAGATAAAGAATAATTTTTATATGAATTTAATTTTTCTATAAAAATATTTTCCTACTTTGATTAGTTACACTCCTTGTTATGAAAAACTGAAATAGAGAATTATATAGAAACTAGTTAACTGGTTTAATATTTTTAAAAATTTCACAATCAGGACTAAGGTATATTTCTCATAAGATTAATTACCTCATTAAGAAGTATATATAGAAATAAACTAAGGATGGAAAACTTTTCACACATGAAAAATGTATCACAATAAGAACATATGACAGCTTTATATTACTTGTTCTATATTTATAGGAAAGGTGAGTTAATGCGAAGAAAACCCAGCAAATTCTTTCCCAAAATTAGAAAAACTATTGAAAATGAAGATCAAAATTATCTAAATAGAAATTAAGAATAAGAAAGAAATGTTAGAAAATAGAAATAAATGTTATTCTTTTACAGAAAAAAATTTAATGACAATAAGGAAAGGTAAAAGAAAAATTGCTTTGGTATCTTGAAGATTATTGTAATATCAAAGGCTACACCCCCCTCCCCATGAGAAAAGGAAAGATCAATCACATATCATGATTAAAACCTATATTACCTAAATGCACAAGTTCCTGGAAGAAATAAATTTTTCATTACAATTGATAAAGAGCATTCTTTAATTTTTTTTTATTAGTTTAATTTATTTTATAACTTGTTACTATAATCCTTATAGTATAATTAAAAGAAAAATATTCCATTTGATAAAGTTACCCTCTCAAGAAATTCAAATCCAAGTAATTTAGAAATCTTGATTTTCAACAGAATTTTAATATAAACAATAGAAATCTACAAAATCGTTTTTTTTATATTTTAAAATTATTTTTATAAATTCAATTCTACCAATTATAATGGTAACATCAAAAATCTTTTAAAATAAACCTAATTTTGAGAAAATTAAAATTTGGTAGGAAATAAATCCAAATTTTTTCTTTAATCAATATCAATACATCATCAATTAAAAAGGGAAGTAGTATTTTTCGATAGACTTTATACAAGTTTACATAAATACTAAAATATAAGTCAGAGGTAGATAAAAGAAATCAATACTGAGCATTTATCATTAAGATACACAAACAAAAATATGTATTTAAAAAGCATTCACACAATTTTAGATCAATATATATTTATATACTATAATACACATAATTCAATATAAATAATTTAACATAGCATTTTTAGCTTAAAAAGATCTTTTTAACACAAGGTTATGCACTATTGAAAAACTCGTGAAGTGTTTATTAAATTGATTAAGTATAGATCTTAAAATCTGATTAAGTCAATTGATTCTGTAACAATTCAAAGCAAACTCTGCTTATTGGTAACAGATAATGTAATTTTCAATATGGACATGAAAGTGGAGGACAACATTCAACATGCACTGTACTCGATCTCCTCTACTACACAAATATATACAAGAGATCTTATCAAAAGGAAGCATTTCATTAATATTTAAGTATAGAAATATTATAAAAACTACAGTTTTACCGTCTCAATTCCAGCCATCAGAAAATCAGCAACCATGACCATTATATCTTTAACGTCTAATTTCTTATTTACTACTAATGCTTGAATCAAAGTCAGTTTATCTTGATCTTTTTTAGATTCCAAATCCTTTAAAGCTTTATTTATATACTTGAAAGCAATTCTAAAAAGAAAGGGAAAAATGCCAAATACTCAATAAAGAAATAACAAATTAGTTACAAATTATAAAATTTAAAATATTTAAAAAATCTCTTACTCTGAATACATGTCAGAATATTTAACAAACTTTCTCCAAGTAGGTGTAGAAAAATATTTCCAAAACTGTAAACGGCCAGAAAATGCTTCTAGTTTGATCATATACTCAAACTGAGACAACACACTATTTATCATTTTCATTCCATCAGAGTCTTTTGATAAGTTACTTTCTAAGCAACCTAATCTAGTATCCAATCCTACATAACAGACAGCTAAACAAAAAATTATATTTTAATACAGATTCAGTTATTAGTTCTTAGATGCAAAGAATTTCAAGTACAATATATATATTCTTACATGCATATAATTTCTACTCTATACATTTAATAAAAAATAAAAACCCTATTTTGGTTAGAACTTCTAAACATGATCCAATTTTTTTCCCTTGGCAATTACAAATCATTAATGGTTAATTTCAGAACAAAAGATAAGTTTGATATTTTACAAACAAGAGAAACCAAATTATATGAATTAAGACTTTCATTTTATGGTAGTCAAAAATTAAGAGCTACATATACTAAAAATTAAATATATACTTTTTATTTTTACCCTAACTTAAAAATAGAAATATAGATACTGAAGGTTTAATGAATGTCTGGTACTTTTATATTCAATCAACTAATTGTATTAAATGCCGTGATATGTAGCCAATCAAGAAAATCCATTCCTGTGTACACAATCTTGTTCACTCATGCTCAAAAATAATTTTTTCAGTTATACCATTTCAATGTATATTCAGACACAATATTCTTGATTGTGCAGATATTTGAAATATTATACTTATAATTTGTAGTATTCTTATTTTGTTAAGAAATTAAAATTTAGGACCTACTTTCTCTACCAGAGAGAACATAATTAAGTTTTTGTAAAAGTGCAGTCTAATACTCAAGTACCTGAAAGACTACACGATTCAGCAAAATAGCAAAACAAGAAATACCCCGTATCTGTATAACATTTAGATTCCTACTAATGGAAATTTATGGTATAGTCTACATGAAGAAAAATATAATTTTTTAATTATTCTAAATTCTCCAAGTTATTAGTAGATGTACAGATATGAAAAGACCATGCACAATAACTTGTTTCTGTGAATGTACAGAAACAGTATTTGCCGACATTGATTTCGCAATGTCTCGATTTGGCCAAATTGGTTGATAGTACAAGTACTAAAATTTCTTAATACTTATTTAAAAAAAGTAACATTCTAGAAACTTCTTTAAAATAAAGATTTAATTGTTTGTAATTAGACAATCAAAAATTAGTTTTATTTTTTAAAAAATTAGTTATATAACATCAAAATGTTTAAGGAAAAATTTCTGTAATATTCACTTCCAATGTCACAGTTACTTAAGTCAATATTGACTTTCATATAAATTTTCTTCAGTTAAGTACTCCTAATGAATTCTATATAGTTAAAATAGTATTGAGGAAGTAAAAAGATTATAAAAATTATAATTATTAAAAAGAAAACTTCTTGTAATTATTGTATACCAATCCCAATAGTATACAATAAAATATATTTATAAAAATGTTCAGAAGATTAATACATAGAAAAGAAATTCATCTTTTCTTTATCATATTACAAAGTTACATATAAAATGACTGATTAAATCTATATTTTTAAAATATTACATTATAAGATCAGTAGCATTTGCAAGATTTAGGAAACTTACATTCAAGGGTCCATTTATATAGTTCTTTAACAAAGTTAGAAACTTCATTATTAGAATCTCTGTTCTTAAAAATTGTTTGGACGAATTCTCTGGCAACATCTTGTAAAGCATCAAAATACTTGAGAACAGCTGCTGGTTTTAACAGATGTTCTTGTGTCCGGGTTCGCAAATGGTGCCATTCTTCTCCTTGCCTACAAGTAACCTTTCATATAATTGAAGTATGAAAAGAAACAATGATATATTACAAATATAAGTTTAGAAACCCATTAAAATTAAACTTTAAAATATTAGTTTTAGTGAGTTGTTCATAAAATACGATTCTATATTCATACACATACATTTACTTCACTTCAAAGTTTCCTTTACTATAAATTCTTAAGAGTTAAATATATGCCAAAAACACATTTTAAAACTAAATACCATTAAAGTACACACAATTTAAATTACCTTCAAAGTGAAACATATATTGATTTTTTTTGTTAAAATATCAATATGTTAAGAATAAGATTGTTAATGAGAAAAGAAAATTAAAACTGAAAATTACACTATAATTTAAAGAGTAATAAAATTAGCATTTAATTTAATCATTAATCAATATAAAAGTGTTTAAAAGATACATTATCCATTTGAGCAGAGGTCACCAAAGTGGTGGGTCTGTGAGAAAATTTCACTGGTCCTCAGAAAAATGAGGAATATACTCACTTATGTTTTAACTCTCTGGCCAGAACATCAATTTTTTTTGCCGCACTGAGAAATATCTGTCTGACAGACAGGTACGTAAACTTTTTTGAATCTTATTACATTAAGGACTGTTCTAAATGTCTTTATAACTCATGAAATTAAGTATGCCTCAAATAAGATGCGTGTGTATGGGGTTAAATCAAGCACAACTAGTATTTTTTTTATAAAAACTGATTAAAACTTATTTATATTTAGGTAAAATTAAAAATAATACGAAACAAAAAACTAGGAATATCCATGTGATAGACAAGAAAAAATCGTACATATTGCGAGTTGAAGAAAAAAAAAATCGCCATGTACCACCACATGATCCTCTCACTAGGTAGAGTTCAACTGAAGATGTCAAGGCAGCCTACCCCAAAAATCACACCATAGTGTTATCAACAGGCATAAAAGCAAATCATCACCATCTGAGAGACTGATGTTCCGGTCAGAGGGTTAAAATGCATTGATTGCATTCTTAGATCACAATTATTTTTAATTCACAAAATCCTATTAGTGGTCCATGGGATTTAAATTATGAATTTACTGGTCTCTGTGAGGTCAAAAAGTTTGTAAATTATTATCAAATACAGTGGTCACTAAAGTACAGAATATTTTAAATCTCTACATTTAAATAAAATATCACAAACTTTTAAAATCATATTTGACATGTTTGAAAATAAGGAGAATTGTCTAAATTTTTTAGGAATTTCTTCAATTCCAATACGTTAATTATTGGTAACAAAATCCTTTACTGAACTTATGATTTGATATCACAGCTAAAACTACTACATTAATGCCTAAAAGCAATTGTATACATTATGATTCGTAGCCAGGATTTACTTTGTTCAGTAAAACTTATATAATAAGAATCTAAAAGTAAAGTTTCAGCTCAAAAGAATAAAGATTTGTCATATACAAAATAATGACTATTTTTACCAAGAGATCTTATATATTTCATTAAAAATTTATCAAGTAGATATAAATACTTAAGGTAAATTATAGGCGAAAGTTAAATGTAACGAATAAAGATTACAATGCCCAAGTAATTAAGTGTTTTAATCTTTTACAGGATAGTTATGTCAAGATATGATTAATTACATAACCAACTTTCTCCTACATTGATAAAAATCTCATTCTACATTTGAATAAATGTATCGTACTTGTCTGATATCATATTTTATTATCTGAAAAGATAGAATATCTGGTATATTAACTTTAGAGATACAAACTCACACAGCTAAGAGACCTGCAGTACTAAACCAATGTTTTCTAGATTCTCTATAAGCTCTTATTGAAGTGAATTCAACTCTATGTGGATATGTTCCTTCATTCCTGAGAATTTCTTGTAAATCTTCTGCTCTAAAACTGATTACTATATCAAGTGATCCAATTTTCTCTCTTAAAATATCGCCACATAGTTTTCGTTTTTCTTCATTTGCTTTATGTTGCCGATCTAATCGAAATCTTCCTAAATTGAAGACAGATTAGTTAATACATTTCTATCAGCTATTAAAATACAGAATTAAAAAAATATAAACACTTTAAAAATATTCATAAAAATAGCAGAATATATTCACTTCTCACATTTCAGATATAAAGTTAAAAGTAAAAACCAACTATTTAATAAAAATGCAAAAGGTAAATTGTAAAAAAATAAGGTTTCTAAATCAGTTTTAATGAGATGATTACCTAGTTATATTGCATAATTTAGAGCTATACATTACAATGCAAGGTCTATGAAAATAAAAGCTAAAACTGCACTATAGAATTACAGTGACCAAAAAGCCTTACCAATAATAGGCATGTAATGCCAAGCAGTACCAATAATAGGCAACATAGGTAAACTTGGAATTTCCGAAAAAGGCTTAGCACACTTCCATTTTTCTTCTATGTCAACTTTAACATTAGTACTTGAATAATATGTGATAGATTTACTTATGAAACTCTTTACATTTCTCTTCAGAAGAGTCATCTTAACTATCAATACCATTAAAATTTTTCCTACAAAATCAAATCATTTAGATTAGCAAAAAGTTAACATTTCCATAAAAATAAATTAAATATCAGAGTAGAAATATTGACAGATAAATTATTTAAATATATTAAGATGTAATGAAGTAAAATCGTATTTGCTTAAAAATAAATATTTTGTATAATGTATAAGTGTTAATTAAATTAATAAATTAACTTCACATCTGTATGTGATTTATGTTATTAAAACAATCATCTACTTATCACTTGAAAAGTGAAAAGATCATTTGTAACAGGTTATGATAATATGCAAGTACCTAATTAAATAACAGAAGTATGTTTTTAAAACTCAGTACATTTCCTCATAGACTCCCTTAATTCTGAGGATATCCTGTACATTGTAACATTTCTGTAGTTACAGGTTCAATATCAGTAGTTATTAAAGCACATATAAAAGGGCTTCAGCATCGTAAATCTTTGAGTAGACTTGCCTCCCCCCCAAAAGAAATTCAATAAAGTGCCATCATCTGGAGAAGTTAAAAGCCAAATATTCATGTTTTCATACCCTATCAATTGACACAAGGGAAAATTTATACAAAATACATCAATAATTTAGAAAAAAGTAAAAGACTCGTCTCATCTTGTTTTAAAATAAGTTGTAAATATTGCATTCAAGATCGGGATAAATTTACAAGTCCAGATTAATACTTTCTACCACAGGAGTTAGAGTCATATTGACATTACACTATAAAGCAACACAAAGGATATTGGAAACTGGTTTCACAACTTTGAGTCTCAGTAAAGTAATGAGAATAAAACCTGACGCAATCTTAACTACCACGCTATGCCAAAGGAAGGACTTTGAGCTCAATAGATTTATGCATCAGCTTCTTCTACACGACAAGTCTTCAGTGGCCCCAGGACTCAAACCTGCAACACTTCAGCCCCAAGTTCGAAGTCTCAGGAAAAAAAAATCATACGAATGAGCATATCGCACTAATTTTTAACTTTATTTCCCCATTTCCTCTACTGCATGGTGGATTTCCGAACCCTAAAATCCAAGAATTCAACAGCTAATTTTGTCCAATATCATTAAAGATTTGTGAACAGTTGAAACAAGACATTCAATTCGGACAGACATATTTGGCTAAACATTTTAGCTAACAAAATTTAATTTAAAAAGGTAGTGACACAAAAGAAATTCACAATTTTATTAAAAAAATAGTTTTGCAGATCATTCCAATATTCACCTATTTTAACATGTATAATAACATGATACTTTAGATAAATGAAAAAAAAAGTCATACTTTAAGATATTGAATTTATATTAATATTACACATTAATCCAAACAAATAGTTAAAAAGCCTTTGCTTAATTTTTTTAATACACACATATTTTACTCTATAGTTAATACTATACATCACTTTCCCACTAATGTATTAATGGCCATAAATATAAAAGTGAAGATTTATAAAAAATTTAGATTTTGTAGGTTAATAAAGTGAATATATCAATGAGATTAAGTGTAGGTTTCAATTTGTTATTTAAACATCAACCAATTGTAGAGAAAGTAAAGACAATTACAAAAGAGTAAAAATAAATATATATGTTTGATGTTTAAGAAGTATTTTATTTTATTTCAAGCCAGACACAAAAGTTACTTCTAAATAACCCTTGAATTAATGATATTCACAGATATATATATAAATAAACACAAAACCGAAACTAAGAATCTTAAATTGTAGTGTTTCTAAAAAGCAGAGTAATTACAAAACATTTTTTTTTCAGCACCGATTAATAAATCACGAAATATTCTATATATATAATGCATGTAACAACCTTCAAAAGATATAACAGACTTCAAGAAAGACTTACTCCACAAGAAGTACGTATGGATGACAGTTGTTTCCATTCACTTTCCAATAAAGGTTGCCAAACAACAAGGGGAGGAGTTACACACCTCCCCCATTTAATTTAGGAAAGATCTTTCCATTTATTTCTTTTCCCCCAGACGGCCTTTGGGCAAAATGTATCTTAAATTCCAATGAGGGGCCCACAAAAGGGAATTATTCCTTTTAGGCCTCTCAAGGGCATTAAACTTTGCGCCGTATTTGTTGAAGCTCATGATAGTTAAGATAAACATTAAATTTATTTATGAAACAAAAACAAACAAAGATTTTGAAGAAAGTTTGCAATTATAAGTTTTATACTTAAACAGAAAAATTATAAATTTATGACAATTTAAAACTGTCAACACACTGGCGCGTCAGTAGTTGCCACTACTTTCTTCTAAGTATATTTGGTTTCCGTGTGACATTAGGTTTAATGTACGCCATATGAGAGAGATATACGTTCCCGAAGAATACGCGCAAAAAAAATCCGAGAAAAAATATTGCAATTATGGAAAAATAAGATTGGTTCCTGTCTTAAGAAATCAACAAAGATACTACAGTAAATCATGAATTTTGTATGCACCCTTAACGGTTATTGTATCATCTGTTGCTAGTTTGAGGTCGCCAAGCTTTTCTTTCTCGTTTTCAGTTTCAATTTCGATGGAAATGTATTGAATATCGACACGTAATGTATTTTACAGTTAATTTACTTTGTTCGCAAAAGCTAAATGTCGTTCTTAAATTGATCAACTGATGAATAATTTCAAGAATTATAGTCTATATTTATCGACAGACTCAGTGAAGCCAGACTTTATTACTGTAAATGAGAAAACTTAGAGAACGAAGGTGAATGAGAGGTCACTGTGGAGGAGACTTCAAAGGAAGGCACTGGCCCACGAGGGGCTTTCTTGCCGGATATGATGATGATGTGATAGCCTACATTAAATCATTAACGATCCTCGTTCAATTGAGTCTATGCATTCTCTGATCCGGAAGTAGCGTTAATAATACAATTAGAGATGTCTGGTCCGTCCAAAACGCTTGTCCACAAAGTCAGCTGGAGGCAAGTGCACTTTTCCACGGCTAGGCACATGCCTAGGGCGCAAAAGATTCGGGGGCCAAAAAATTGGAGGGGGAAAAAAAAGAGAAAGAATTAAAATTACAGCTAACGTACCACCACCTAACGAGTCATGAGAGAAGCATTTCTGTCTTTAAAGGCCGTATCACACGTACACGTTTCAAGCAATTTTTCGTTCAATTCGTGCAATTTTTACTCAGTTGCCATAGCAACCACTTTGGAACAATTTTTTGCTAGCGAGCTCAAAAAGTTGTTCCAAATAAAATTGCTTGAAATTCCAGCCAATGGGGTTCTTCGGCGC
>BMAV01007060.1:134455-155623 GCA_019973955.1 Trichonephila inaurata madagascariensis
TGTCGATTTTTTGCGAGTATTTTTTCATTGTTCTTCATTTAGTTTTTTAATTGTTTTTCTTATTTCTCAGTGAAATTGGAGAGAATTCTGTTCTGTCAATTAATTTTCATTTGAATTCAAAAACTATATAGTGAAATTGGCCTCTTGGAGTGATTTGTTCAAGCGAAATAAAATATTATGTTTTCCATTGCATCAGAATCGAGCTGTGTTGATTGATTTATGTTTGAAGTTAAATATTTTTTTTGTTAGTATTTTTATTTTTTCCCCTTTTTTAATGTCTTGCAATTTTATGTTTTAAATTTAAGCTTTTTATTTGTAAGTCGGTCAGCTTCCAGTGTCTGTTACATTTTGAATGTAGGCAGTCACCTTAATTATTTTTTGACATAGTGCATTGCGCTATTGTGTGAGTGAGAGAGAGCTGTATCTTTTAATCTTTTACGATAATGTTGATTTTGTGTGAGTATATTATAAAAGAACAAATGTCCCAATTTTTCTGTGGATCATCCCAAATTTCTCATGTACCATCAATATATATATTTGTGACTACTGCTCTAGAATACACAAAGGTATTTGCATATTAGTATCACCGTAACAAAATTGGTGCCACGCAAATCGCACCTTGATATCAAAACAACATAGATTCTAATATTTTTTATGTGAAAAAGAACCAATCAGTCAGATTTGGGAGGAAATTAGTGTGATTCGCATGGTGGCAATTTGGCTGTGGTGATGCTAATATGCAAGCACCCACACAACAAATAATAATCGTCCATGTGAGAAGCAGTCTGTGTCTAGATATAAGCCACTCTGTTATAAAGATAGGCTTATGTTGATAACAATTGATAATGCTAATAGAATTGTGAATTGCAAAAATTATCATTCATTATTTAACACTTCATCATAGATTTTTTGTTGTGAAATCCATGTTTATATATATATATATATATCAATTTTCCTTGAGTACTCTACGGAAAATATCTTCAGCCGCACACACATGTATGGTTTATATTTCTTCCCTAACTTTGTTGGAGATGAAGGAAAGCAGGCACATTCAATATATAATTGCAAACAATGCACAGATTTAATTTCGTTTGTCACATGTTGTTCATGTCATTGATGAGACTTCCCAGTGTTAATGACATTTTGAACGTAGGTGTGTGTGGTCACCTTAATTATTTTTTTCTACATTGCATTGGTGCACTGCATTATGATTAGCAGTCTTTTATTACAGAGTTGGTTTTATATGAGTATAGTTAATTTTTTCTCATTGTTTTTCATTTAGTTTTTCAATTGTTTCTCTTTATTTCTCAGAGCAGTTGGTAGGAATTGAGCTCTGACAATTAATTTTCATTTGAATTCAAATTATATAGTAAAATTGACCTCTTCAGAGTGATTTGTTGGAGTGGAATGAAATATTCTGTTTCTCATTGTGTTGGAATTGAGCTGTATCGATTGATGTACATTTGAAGTTAAATATTTCATTAGAGAGAGTATTTTTTATTTTTCCCTTTTTTTTTTTGTTCCTGATATTCCCTTTTTTTCAATATTTTAAAATTTTATCTTTTTTGTTTAAATGTTTTTTATTCTATTTAAGTGCAGTCAATTGACTTCAGTACATAAAAATAATGCTTTACAGGAAATCATTAGGTCGTCCTACTCACTAGGCAAAAGTAGTGCAACGAGTAATTGCGCAGCAAACGAAAAAAACAGACAAAGAATGGCATAAACACGGGCTGAGGACGCAGCAGAGCAACATGTAGTTAGACGAGGATAAACGTTTGCGAGGACAGCATTTGTTTTTTGCAATATCAGGTCTGCTCTGTTCGTAACAAAAGGAATACAATAGGCTGCGAATAGCTGAAAGATGTCTACGAGAAACAGCATTTCAGCGTCAAACATGACTTGGTGGCTGGTAATCACACGATAACAGTCGCATTCCGGTGCAACCCAGCAGAAGATTATAAGTTGAACCAGCATTTTTTCATCAGCGCAATTACTGAAGTGTGTCCTTATTGCAAGAATCTGAAGTTTAAGGTAGAAACAAAGGGAATGTTTTGCACCATTGAAAAAATTAAACTGCCTCAACTTGGAGAACCACCAGGGCCATTAAAAAGTTTGTTTGCCATATATACCGCGGAATCAAAACATTACCTATATAATATTGAGAAATACAATTCATATTTCCAAATGATTTTGTTTGGAGAAATGTGCATTTGTAAACACAACTCTGATTTAACAGAGATAATCATAAGAATTGTAAAAATAACCCTACCCTTTGCCCTTGAGGAATCTGAAGTAGAGCCATTTAAAATTTATCTTCGAGCTTGAGGTCTCTACTATGGAGACAATGTAAATAATTTTAGGTTCATAACATAAGGACGAAAATAAGACGTAATAACTTCAAGTATTTGGTTAACAAGTTACAAATGAAATCAGTTTAGGAAAGTCTTGTGTGTATATATTTTGCTGCCCATCTGGTTTAGTAGTTAGTGACGCTGACTGCAGTGTCGTAGGGCCTAGGTTCAAATCCTGGAGAAGGTATGGATGTTTGTAAATGTATAGTGCCTTTGCGACAGGGGGGTACTCTTGAATAACCATCGAGTTGCAAGTCCTCTCGGGAGGCTGGTGAAAGGGGAGGAAAGGAGGGAGACCCCTGACCACTTCCTGGGTGTTCTCCCTCAAAATTAGGGTGGAACCCAGCCAAATTGTACTGTCACCTGCATGATGTTCAAAGCTACAGCTGACAACAGGCATACATCTTAGCCTTATGCCAGAATGAATTTCGTGAGCCTCGATCTGACACTGTCAGACAAGTGGCATTAGAAACAAAAACATTTATAATTTTTTCCTTCTTTTTATAAAAAATCGAACCTCAAATGCAAATGTTTAAACATACTAAAATATGTGCTTTCTCTTTTCTTTTTTTTAGCCACAGCAACGCGTGGCAGGGTACAGCTACTTTTTTTTTTAATAAAACAGCATATTTTAGAATCCAAAATATTTCTAAATAGCAAAGGTAGCGCTAGAACATTTAGAATATTATCTATTACTTTCTCAAATAGCTCTAATATGTAATTCTCAATTAGACTATATTTATCTGATTAGCTAAGTTTTTGTTTGATACTAAGACTTTGGGGGTTTTAAACGTAAATTATCCTATCGTTTTCTCACTTTTATCTAGATATTTTTAACAAATTTTGAAAGAAATATGAGGAAAATACAGTAAGTAAATTATTAAAATTTATATCTTTGATTTTTACTTGAATTTCGTGTAAATTCACTTTAAATAAATATTTAACTAATCACTTTACTTTTTGAAAAATTATAAAAAATAAAATAAATTTTTTGGAAGTTTATAAATATTTAATGAATGTTATTTCTTAAAATGAAAATTTATTTTTTATTTTTTAATGAAATGAAAATATCTCAAAATTGGCGTATTCGTAATTTAATTGCATTTTGGTAATTAAAAGGTTTAACACTTTATTTTAACAAAGTACTTTGAGTAAAATTAGCTGCTGTTTTTTTCTTAATGAACTTTTTTTCTTTACAAGGAAAAAAAAATGTAAGAAAATGTATTTGTGAGTTACAAAAGAAACATGGACACATAAAAAAACAAGAAAGATCAATTAAATACTTTTATTAAACATTCCGTACTATAATAATTATAATATGATATCCACATATATTTATACAGCTTCAAGCAAATATAATAATTATTTATATGAAGTATACAAAACTCATGCATTTAAATATGTTAAAAGTAAGAATTCATCTTTCAATGAATTTAAATCGCAGAGGTTTATCCGGTGTGGTAACCATTTTTGAATATGTCCCTATGTCTTCATAATGATATTCAACTTTAAAGTTTCGAAGAATCTACAAAAGAAAAAGAAATTAACAGCATTTGTAATCCCTCTTTCTCTGTTTATAAACACACACACGCAAGTTGAGAACTTATTTTTAAACAAGTTCTCAATTTGGATAGATTTTTTTCTATTAGCTCTCCTTATTTCTATGCTTTTTGAAAGAAATATCACAAAAGCACCTCAATTGGTTATTATTAAAAAAAATTTTGCGTGAATCTTTTCAGTACTTTTTCTTTTATAGTGACTTGATGTAACTTAATGCGTTATTTAAAAAAGTGTTTATTTTTGTTACAGTATTACAAATATTTCGTTACACTATCATATTAACAACACAAATAGTTATAAAAAGAAAAAGTGCAGAATAAAAAAATTAAAAAAAAAAAACTGATTCATGAACTATTAAATTGCACTGAGAAAAATCAGAATATAGTTTTACTTACTTCAATTGCAAGAGAATTTATTTCCAACAGAGCTAATCGTTTGCCTATACAGCTTCGTGGCCCAAATCCAAAGGGAACGAAAGCAAATGGATTTGGTTTTTCTTGTCTATTCAACCATCTTTCTGGAACAAATTTGTCTGCGTTTTTAAAGTTCTTTTCGCTTAAAAAGATTTCTTCATAAGCAACGAAGACCATAGCTCCAGCAGGCACTTTGTAACCAGACAAAACTACATCGTTTGCCAATGTTCGAGCAGCACCCCCAATAACAGGCTTTAACCTTTAAAAGTTATAAATATATATTAAGTTAATAGATAGTGTGGGAAAAGTAATTAGAAACATCGATAACTCGCATTATTTGATAGCATACTCTCTCTCTCTCTGGCTCTTTACACGCCACCTAAGTTCGGGGTTTGCTGTATACAACCTCTGACAATAAAGTTCGGTGAGTAGTCGTGTAACATTAACGTAAATGAAATATTAACAAAAGTTATCTTACTTCCCTTTTAAATAGTTACCTCCCATAAATATGCACCGCTGAGATCTTCTATACATGTCTTGGAAACTTTGCAAGAAGTCTTCTTTTGAGATGGAGTTCAAAAGCCTCAGCAAGTTTCGTTGGATGTCAGAAATATCATCAAATCTTTTCCCTTTCAAAGCGAGTTTGAGTCGTGAGTATAGGAAGAAGTCTGGTGGATTGAGATCTGGAAAGAATGGTGGAGGTTCAATTTGCACCACCTCCTTTTTTGACAGGGACTGCTTGACGATATTGGCTGTGTGAGAGCGAGCATTGTGGTAAAAAAAAATACCATGAACCTTGTTATGCGTACTGGGGTACCCAGCATTGATGTTTCCTGAAACAGGTCAGAATTTCAATGTACCTTGCAGTATTCATCGTCCAGCTATTTTGTGCACAGTTAAACGACGATCTTTCGTGATTAGTTTACTCACTTTCTCAATGTTTTCGTCACTGACGGAGGTCGCCGGTCTTTCGCTACGCGAGTTCTCAGAAACACTTTTCCGGCCTTCTCGAAAACGGACGAACCACTCGTACGTACACTTCATGGACAGTGCTTGATCTTCATAGACACATATCAGCATCGAATAAGTTTCTGTCGGTGTCTTACCAAGCTTAAAATAAAACTTTAAACTGATCTTTTGTCTTTCATTTTCCTGTTCTCAGTTAAGAACCAACGCACTAAACAAGCACTTAGTAAAACAAGTCTTACATGGAACACAAACTACGCTCAACTGAACTACGGTGGGGGCAGAGGGTCAACACTTGCCGCTACACATGTGCAGCGTTTTATTTAGGCAGTGTTTCCAGATCGGCCGTTCTGACTTCATTCACCGAATTTTATTGTCAGAGGTTGTATAAAAAAAGAAACTACGCAGTTGATTTAGATTTGAATGTAAATCAAAATATATAATATATAAATATGAAACATGTTCTTTGAAATTATTTTTAATATATATATATTAGCGTTGGAAACTATTCTCTTTTACGTACTATTATCATCTGCTTTGATTTAATAATTTATATGACTTTAATTTGTCCTACTGTTTATTTTATTTACTGATACTTAATCGTTTCATGTAATAAGTTGTGTTGCTTATGTTGCCATTCTTTTTGTAATGAGTCTCGATGTGAGAATAGCTCAGATGACTGTTGGAATTCGAATTTGATAAGTGTTTTTGACACATAAGAGTAAAAGCTATTGCTTTTACTGATTGATTTAATTAGATTTATCGGTTGGATGGTCTACTTGGTTTTATCCTTTCTTGTTTGCCCAGTTCTGCATTAAAATATATTTAAAAATTAAGAAGAAAATAGTTGAAATAAAATTTAGTTTGAAATTTTAAAAAAAGCATTAAATTAAAAGTTAAATGATAAAGGCATGTAAATAAACTTGATTAGATTTTAGATTGCAACGATATTTTTTTCACACAATGTTCTTGAGTGTAAATATGAGTTCCTGTTTGTTACGTCCTAGTTTTAATTAAAAAATTTAGTTTATATTCCGAATTAATTATTTGCACCATATGTCGAAAACTGAACCAGCAACAAAAACGACAAATCGATCAACAGAAAGATGACTGAATCTTGAAATGTTCTCATTTTTCAACTGATAATAACTTCATTGTGATTGAAATAGAATATATTTAGCATTAATATATTAGTAATGTATATATTAGCAAAATAATATATATTCATTCTTATGGAGTAAAGAATAATTCTTTCGAATTATATCGGAAAGTGTTTTCAATAACAATTTTACTTCAAGAATTTTCTTTGAAATATTCACATAAGTTTTAGAACTACTCCAATGGTTTTAAACATTCAAAAAAAAAAAAAAAAAAAATTTTGGGGGGAACCCCCCAAGATTTTGAACTCCCCGCCCTGACTCCCAACCTTGGCTTAGTGATTTAAAAGTTCCTCAATAATCTAAGTCTGTCTCTGCAACTTATACAGACTTTTTTAATACTTATTTTCTTTCTGTAAGAAAACAGTAAACATTTATTAAAAAAATTACGTTGAAGTAAGGGCTATGTAGCTGTAAAAAACACGAAAAACTGAATCAATATTCTTGATAGAAATACATATTCGAGTAGAGTTTTTCATTTGAGGCAATTTAGTGATCTAGTCAAGGATGTGGAACATCTTTCAGTTTTTCCCGAGGTCTTTTAAAGTCTGTAAAAGAAGGAAACTGAACTTAACTCAGTGGCACAACAGCCCATGAGGATCAAGGTCTACTGTGCCAATCTCAGTTTACATGACCTTAGGCGCTAGGGTGCATGTGCAGATGTTTCGGTCAAGTGGTCAGTCTGACGTGAAACCCCCAGTGTTCAGTTCTCAAGTAAGCTTGGTGCTCATTTATCAATCCACTGAAGGGATGAAAGGCTGAGTCGACCTTGCTCAGCCCGGGATTTGAACCTCGGACCCGTTATGTGGAAGCGCGATACACTACTGCTCAGTCACTGGACTTCAAAAGAAGGAAATCTTAACATTAAAGAAGAGACCATCACGGACACTACAGACGACCCCGGGAGGCCTTGGATCACAGTTTAAGAATTGCACTACGCTATAAAAGAGAAGTTGGAGAGAGATAAAATGAATGTTTTGTTGCTATAGCTCTCGAAATATTTTTTACTACTCAATTGATCATCTTGACTATTGCTATTTTTATTCATTGAGAGATAAATGTTTTTTTTTTTTTTTATTTCCATTCTTTTTATATAAATAATATATTACATTAGATATATTTAAGGCTCATTTCTTTTATTTGTAATAAAAGTATTTAATTTGTAACTTAATTTTGAGAAAAATTCAATGATTTTAGAATCAAAAGCTATCAATATTTAAGTATATAATGTAAACAAGAATGGAAAAAATATCTGTAGTTATTTTGTTTTGAATTTCAAACCGGTTACATGCAGTCAGTTTAATCAGTATCAGGTTTCATCAATAAATAAAATTAAACTTTACAATTGATAAATCTCATTTCTATCAGTTTTGTATTTTTTTTTATATATATATACTCTCAACTTTCTTTTAACAAATAATATTTAAAATTAATATTTTGTGGCAAAATGGATCCCTCAGAACTTGTAATAATTCCGATTTTCAATTTTACTAACTGAAGTGGGAGATTCAAAGAAGAAAAAATTGAGTTACAAATTTATTTTAGGTACAAAAATCACGAATAAACAATTGGTGATGGAGAATATTCAAAACGGATATTACCTCATTGATTCTTTGACACAAGCTTTTAAATAACGCAGCTCATCGTGAATTGTTGGAGTGATTCTCATATCTTTAGAGGGAAGCAGTCTGTTGATTTCTTTATATAAAAGCTCTTGCTTTTCTGGATTTTTAGCCAAATGGTAAAGTAGAAAACCAACTGTGTGAGATGTCTAAAAGTAAAATTCAATGGTACACTAGCATCAAAAAAGCGCATTTTTCGAAGCTCGCCATTAAAAGAATGGCAGCAACAATAAATTTAATTGTTTATATGAATGATAATCATGTACTTAAAGAAAAATTATGCAAAATTTTTCTTAACTTTTACATAGTAATAACTTTTAAAGAAATGGACATTTAAGTAGAAATTACAGAAAATGTGCAAAATGTGTATGTTATGTATATAGTTGTTGTTAATCAAAAGTTGTTCTTAATTTCGTTGACAATATACAGAGGAGTCTAGAAATGTCTTGAAAAAATTATTTGCTCGATTCATTTAGATGGCAGGCATTGGGATGGATAAAGGCTTATCACAAGCTGATGCTGCTAGAGTGTCTCAAGTTGGTTCCCAGAGTAATTCAACGACTGCGAGATTAAGTGGAATTTAAAGACAATGTATCTAGAAAGCATGTTCCAGGTCAATCATGAGTTACAAAACCTGAGGGAGACTTTCTAGCTCTTTCAGACTAGATGAGAAGACTATGGTGCTTCAGCTCATTGCGGATCATTTTGTCGTATCAGGAACAAGAACCTTCGCTACAGTGGAGCAGAAACGCCTTCATAATGCAAGTGTCTATACAAAACGATCAGTTATGTGTGTTCCTCTAATCCTTCGACAGAAGTGTGCCTCTTTATATTGGACAAAGGAACACGTTTCCTGAGCCAGACAGTACTGGACTTCTGTACTCTTTACAGAGGAGTTTAGGTTTATACTCAGGGTGTCTGCTGATCTGGAGGTAACAAGAACAACGAATCAGATATAAACAATCCAACAATGTTGTAAAACACAGTTACAGAGGTGAAAGGAATCATGGTTTGGACATAAATCTCTCTAGGTTGTCACACTGACTTGCATGGGATCCATGGAGGAATTCTAACTGGAGTTGGACCACTGATCGATATGTTCATCCATACACCGCTGCTATTGATAATGCTTTATGATGGGTGATAATGCTCAAAATCACCAAGCTGTGTGTTTGTTAAGGGTTATTTTCAGGATTATAATACAGAACGATTGGAATGGCAAGCTCAATCTCCAGACCTAAATCCGAAAGAGCATATTTTAGGCTACCTCTGTAGACGTATTGGTGTTTCAAGTTCGACTCCAAGGTCCTTATATGAACTGGAACAAGGGTTTCTCCATATTTCATCCTCTCTTCCCATTTCGGTACCCGATAACTTAATTGGTTGCATGGAAATGTTGATTTCACCAATATATTGCAGTTAGGTTTGGACATACAAGTATTTCTTATTTTAACCCATTTTTGTAATGTTTCCAATACATCTTCCTTCATAAGTCTCTAATAATGTGTGTGATAATGTGTGTGTGGTCCATCTTACTCCAATAATGAACTTTTCTTTCAACATTACTTTTTTGTTGTAAAGTATGTTTGTGTAAAACTTATGCAAATCTATGTGTTGTATTCAATAAGAAACTATTTAGTGCACATTTCCTCCAAATTTCTTGTTTCTACGTTGATTCATCTTCAAATCAGACACATCAAACAGTTTGTACCTTAACTTTTGAAGGATATAGCATATATAAATTACAATTAATACAATAATAGTTTTTAAAATGATATTTATATGTGAACAATGTAAGCAACAGAAGTTATTGTATAAAGAGAGAGAGAGATTACATTCTTGAAACTTTAAATAATCTGTATTAAAATTGATTTTATACAATTTATTACATACGGTAATCAATTCACTGTTTGATTATCAGAACTTTAATTTTCACTTGCCTCAGCATTTGTATGAAGTTAGAAGTAACTTAATGATAAATTAGTAAATAGATATTCTTCTTTGAGATGGCGAATGTGGCCACGGTAGCCTAGTTGTTATCCCACGAACGGTGGGTCCTGGTACCATTGAGGACCCGCCACATAGAGGGGGCCAATGCACGTTAAATTAGTCGACACAATTTCCTCTCGTTGGTGTGGTAGTTAGGAGTGAGAAATGTCAGCTAAGATGTCCTAGTCACTTGACCGAGGCTCAAAATCACGAGGTCCATCCCCAATAACCCTAGTGTTGCTTTATAGTGCGACATTAATATAACTCACGTTCACATGAGATAGTGAATTATTTTTTAACACAAAATAGTACTTTTAATATAAATGATGCCAATAATTTTTCAAATCAAAATAACTTTATGTCTGCGCACCGCATGTGCCATAAATAAGCATTCGCGAATGGTACTTTTTCAGAATGCATATATAAGGTTTTCGCTATTCTAAAAGTAAATATTTTCATCAAACTAAACTCATTTAATTCAGTTGTTGGAAGTCTATCGATCTTATAAAATTTCCAGCATCATAGTTATTTCAGAATTGTGACGGGCTCATATCACGTTTTCTACTAAAATCTCCTCTTGGGTTCTTTGGGGCCGAAAAAGGCAAATTCTTGCCAACCAAATCCAGAAGCGAAACGTGAACATGCAAATTAGAAACCTTTTAAATAGCAGAAGTTTAACGTAAGCGGATGACCTATTGGGAAGTGATTATGCTAGTCTGGTTTAAGCGCGTGAACTGAAGGAAGAGAAGAAAGCCGTCGTTGAGTGTGAAGCGATCCGTGAGATAATCTAAAGACAACGAGGATCCGAGAGGATTGTGATTAAACAAGAGATTAAGGTAGGATTATTCTAGTATCTATTAGTAACTGTGTGATATATGTGATATAAACAGAGATCAGGAATAGACAGGAAAGTTAAATATAGTGGTTAAGATCGCGCTTATTTGGTAATACGTATTGTGTGTTTTCTCATCTCAGATCCGCTACGTTATAATATAAATATTATCATTGTTAGTGTTTACGTTAAGATCTTAATAAAGACATTTTAATATCAAGACAACGTCTGGTTCTTCATTCAATCCCACACTTCTAGGTCACGAAGATAACTTAAGAGTAAGGTCTCACCCGCGGGGGAATACTTCACAGAATAAACAATACATTGAATGCCAAATATATGTGTGGTATACATGGTTAAGAAAATCGATTTTAATGTAAGCTTGTTCAGTACTTTATACGAGGGAAATTCGGATATTAACCTCCTTTCCACGGTAAATAGAAAACCCGCATACATGTAACAATTTGTTTTTTATTTACTTAAAATACAACTGTTCTCAATTTTTCAACTTCTTACCATGTACATTCAAGCATTTCTTAGAGCGTTTTATCAACTTACAAACCCTTTCTGCATAAAACTCAATTCGATTTCAACTAACTTGTCACAGCGTTTTAAAATTTCACCTCATCAACAAAGTTCTGTGCTCCAAACGTCTTGAAGTGAGTTGAGAAGTGGAAAAAACTATGTCTAGGCTGTGAGGGGATTATTAAAAAAGGTCTTCTGTTTGTAGAGTGTAGTCAAATATTGTGTTGGATAGGAACACAAACTCATATCTCAATACACCGCGATGTTTGTTCCTGGTGGTCCTTCGTCATTTCCTGAAGTATTCCAGTTAATATCAGAAGTGAATGTTGTAACACGTTCCACGAATTCTCCGAAATCAAGGATATCTTTGCATTCCAGTGGCCATAACATTCCTCGTAGATTTAGCTTCAAGGTTTTCCCTCATTCTGGAGAACCAGAATGCCATTGATAATTGTTTTGTTACCTCACTCACATACACAAACTGAATCTCGTAGACAGTCACTATTACTTTCAAAAACTTCTCCCCTTTCGAGTTGTATAAGTAAAAAAAAAAGCAGTGCCCACTCGAACGATTATAGAAATCTCACTTAGAGTTTTCGGTACCCATCGAATACAGAACTTTTAGTAGCCAAATTTTCTGATGACTACCCCGTACAAAAGGGTCCGATAAATGTTCAGATATTGTTGTGAAAGTTTCGAGACTAAATCAGCGGTTCTCGCACATTTTAACGTGTTTGTTTGACGGCCTCTCACTTCTTCATTCATTATGAATATGCATTCTTTCTTTGAAAAACATGAGTTACAGACGAACTACACCTTTATAGGCGTATGGTCGTATGTGATTTACAATTACCGATGAATTTGCCGCTGAAAGATATTTTTTTGTTCAAAGACATCATATTGGAAAAATTGGGAGGGATCTTTAATGGCAGAGCATATGTTGTGATTTTATATAACCAACAAATCTGTAGCAATACAATGATCACACTAGAACAGCTGTAAGCTTAATGATTGCTTGATGTAATAACATTCATGCCCTATTGGGGAAATTTTTGAGATGAAAAATCCGTCTCCTTTCCCCCAGAGGAAAGAGAGGTGATTTTCGATCAAGTCAAATAGCAGATAACACAGTTTTACTTTTTCTGTCTGTGTATCATCCCTTTGAAATGTTTTTCATGTTTAATAAACAATAGAAAATGACTATCTCATGGAATTATTGATAACCTAATAAAAATACCTCACCGAAGGACAAAACTATAAAATCAGGGACTACTGATCGGTACATCTAGTAACGCTGGACTTGATAATTTGTTATCGTTCTTTGACCGAGGTAGGAGTTCCTTTTTCTATATTTAGAAATTAATAATTTTTTTTAGTTAGTTTAAGGTATACGACTACGTGTTCAGAGAACCATGATTTTAAAAAAGCGCATTAATGTATAATTTTCATGATATTTAGTGTCACTTAGATTAGAGAATACATGTATAAAATTCTTTTAAGGACATTATGACAAAAAAAAAATTATTTAAATACAATATTTTGGCAAAAAAACTTAGAATAACCTTTTTTTCCAAATGTTTTCCTTTTGTAATAAAATGCTTCTATTGCATTAATATTTTGCCTTTATATAACTCAGACCTCTATGATTTTTGAAAAATTCACATTATTTTCATAGTTACAACCATTTGAAATAATTATCGGCGTATTTTCTTAAAATTTCTCCCTTCTGTTTTCGTAAAACATGGATAAACCGTCTTCCAAGCTATGCATTTCAAAAATTCTAGTTGAGCCTCTGTACAGAGGTTTGAGCTATATACAGGCAAAATATTAATACAATAGAAGCATTTTTTACAAAAGGAGAACATTTGGAAAAAAGGTTATTCTAAGTTAATTTTTTGTCAAATTATTGTACTTAAATAATTTTTTATTGTAATACTATTCTTAACCCAATTTTATATACATTGTCTAATCTAAGTGATGCTAAATATCATAAATATTATCCATTTACACGCTTTTGCAAAATCACGGTTCCGAACGTAGTCGGATACCTTAAAATTAATTGGTAATATTCAGATTTTATTCATAACTGAAATATGGATTTAGATCAAACAAACGCAAAGTGTACCACGGTTACAGCAATCTTATAACTCGATTAACTTCAAAATATTGACTTGTCGGTAAGCGGAAGCTTTCATAGACCCAAAACTTGAAACCCAGTTTGATCTAAAAAAAACCAGTTAATTGAGAAAAACTTTTGGAAACAATTGGATCTAGAACTGGAAGTCTTATCGATATTGGGAACATGGAAAAAAGGTTTTAGATAGATAAAAATATGAAGAAAAGGGTACGAGCTTAATAGGGGTATTACAATATCAGAAAGTGCTTCAAATGTTTTGGAAAAAGTTATTAGTGCACAGGATTCTAGAGAAACCGAATTAAATGCTAGATCCAACAGAATCGCATTAATACTGTTTTAAAGCTGCCCCGAATTAATATATCATTGTTTAGGGGAGACTAGTGATTCCTTGGGTTTTATTATTTCTCTGAGATCACATAGCAAACATAACGAGATGTTAAGTAAAATAGAAACATTTATTTATTTGGAAACTTATTTGAACGGCACAAAGCATTCTTCGCCATCTTCGGATTTTAATTATCAACTGAAAATATTATGTTTCATTAATTCAGTTGTTAAAAGTAAGATTTGGAAGACTGGAATTAAGAAACGCCTACAAGAATAAGTTGTTTCAAATTGAATCGGTTAAATTATTTCATAATGTAACTACGTTGAGAAAACTATATGATAGAAAAGAAGTTAAGATCTGATGATTTCAGTCTCATGTCAGTCTCGAGACTTATTCAAATCATTTTTGCCCTATGCTTTTGCAAAAAATACTATTAGAAATATACTTACAATATAATCGCCAACGTAAATCCGAAGGATTGTTTGGCATAATGATTTTAATCAACTTTTTTTGTAAAAAAAATAGAATGTATAATGAAACCTCCTTTACCAAAATCAAAATAATTTTGCTCATTCTTGGGAATTTAATTGACGTTCAATGAACCATAATTTTTCTAAACAGAAATTTCATAATAAACCTTCTAGTTCCAGTACAACCTTTGCGTTGTTTACAAAAAGAGAATGTATTCACGTTTTTAGGTGCGCCGACGGTAAAAGAAAAACACCCCCACTTGTCGGAGCATTGCCCTTTTTAGTGTTGACGACCGAAAGCAGCCCTTGAAACTTTAAAAGCTATGTTATGTCTGTCTGAATTTAAATCACGGATCAAGGCACTTGCCGCCAAAAATACTTGGCATGTAAAAACAGAAATATGGTTTACCCTTTTATATAAATTAAACTGCTATATTCTCTACACCCAGTTCTTTAAACAGTAATACGAATAATGAATAACTTGTAGAAACAGATCTCAATTTCTATTGTGTTTATTCAAACTCTGCTGGATATATTTCAAATTTTAGTGTCGAAACTGTAATATTGTTAGCCTATCACAAAGTTCAAATTTTAGAGTCGAAACTAATATTGTTAGGCTATCGCAAAGTGCTAAGTCAACTATGGCGTCAGAGAAGGAAAGGGAAATAGATAATGGCTGGGGGGGGGGGAATTAGGGCTGCAAGTGTAATGATCAGGAAAGCTCTTTGGTGTCCACACACACAAACAATCCAGTTACATCATAACCCCAAAATATGTGAGAAGAGACAAAGTTCAATATCGATTGTTAATTTAAACACGATGTCTTAAAAATATAGTTAAGATATATAAATGACAGTATCTTACGTCATATTAAAGTAATTTTATAATTTCGAAGAATTTTGAGAGGGGAAAATTTCTCCTCCAGCGAAAAGAGGGTTGCTTTCCAATTATTTCCAATCGAAAATATAAACAAATAGCATTGCCTTACACTTTATGTCTGCATATCGACCCTTTTAAGTGAAATATCTTTTATGCTCAAAAAATAATGGGAAAGGCCTATCTCATGGTACACACTTCTTTACATGGAGTGATAAAAATACCTTGTGGAAAAACATAAGTAAAATAAAGGAATACTGAATGCTATCACCGTTACCAGCACCTCACCACAATTGAGGTTATTTGCCGAATTATACTCCTGAGATAGGATTCCATACAAATAAATGAAGGATAAATAAACATTTCATGAATTTTCATTTTAATCACATTTATAAGTAGAACGTTTGTGACGGGTTCTATCCCCATCCTTAGACTAATCCTCTTGGGTAAAATACTTCTTTAACTGTGTGTTTTGAGTTTAAAACAGCCTTCCGTAGGGAGAGCTTGATTTTATGCTAATTTGAGTGCTATTCAAACCTTAGCAATGTGCAGGTTAGAGTTAGTGATTGCGCTATTATTAAAGTGAAATTAGAGAATTGCCTTTAGGAAACTTGTGTGTTTCAAATTGGAATATAGCCGACCAAGGACAGATCAGACGAGTGTTTCCATTGGATCAAGATCAAATCCAGATATTTATCTTAAGAGCTTAAGATTGTAATCTAATGTAATTGCTCCCATGATCTATAATCCCTGATTAATCGTAAATTTATTGAACTGAAATATAAATGATTATTTATATGATAATATCTGCTGATTTGGGTCTCAAACTACACTCGAACCCGAAGGGTTGCGACACATTTTAAGTTTTTCTATTGCACGAGGGATGTTCTGAAAGTTTCGTTAGTTTTCTTTTTTCACACGAAAACTTTATTGGCAGAAAAAATATAACCTCTCATCAGGAAATACACACCTTGTTCTATTTTTCAACGTAGTCGCCTTCGACATTGAGACATGTGTCATAGTGGGCATGCAATTCGTAGATATTCCTCTGGGAAAACCCGTTGTCTAGAGATGCAAGTAATTATCACACAGCCTGTTTAACTTCAGTATTATTTTAGGAGTTACGTTCTGAGAATGCCATTTTCACTGCTGGGAACAAATGAAATCCGATGGGGCAAAGTTGTTTTCCTTCGTAGATGTGGAAGTATGCTTCGAACTTCATCTTCTACAACTTCATCTGAATGTACAACACCAGCGACTAATCCTTCAACGAGACTTGACATTTTCACCGCACACAGTCTACAGGCGTTCATGGATCTTGGACAAACTAGTACCACATGCCCATTCATACTGGAACACAGCACGCACTTTCATTGACAACCACGTTGTCAACACACGTCTACCTATCATCGTGATTTGTACCCAAATAAACTCGAGCATTCCGGTTTGCTACTGCTCTCCTTTCTTCAACACTGTGTGTATGCGCCAAATCCTTCTACGCTGATGCTCCTTCCGTAGCTAAGCCGGCAAATGTATGTGGTTTCTTATGGAGATTATTTTTTTTTCACCAGGATCATCAGGAAGGTTTTTCATCTTCCCTTTCAAAAAGAATGATGAAACTTACTTTCGGAACATCCATTGTATATAACTATATATTATAACTTGATTTACTATAATCAGCAATTTCAATGAGTTTTAATTAGCGGTATATTAATAAAGATTCAATTCTTATTGTACACTACTGGCCATTAAAATTGCTGCACCAAGAAGAAATGCACATAACAAAATGCTATTTGTTAGACAAAAATACTATACTTAAAATAACAAGTGATTAAATTTTCAAGAAATTTGGGTGTACAGATTCTGAGAAATCAGTATTCAGAACCACCTCTGGCAATAATAACAGCACTTATACGCCTGGGCATTGAGTCAAAAAGAGATTGGATGGCATGCACAGGTACAGATACTCATGCAGCTTCAGCATAATGCCACAGCTCATCAATCATAGTGACTGCCGTATGGTGACGAGCCAGTTGCTCGGGAACCATGGACCAGACGTTTTCTATTGGTGAGAGATCTGGTGAACATGCAGGCAAGGGAAACAGCCGAACATTATCTTGCTGAAATGTAGGGTTTCGCAGGGCTTGAATACAGTTTAGAGCTAAGGGTCGTAACACACCAGAAATATAACGTGTAATGTTCAAAGTGCCGTCAATGCGAACAAGAGGTGACCGAGACGTGTATCCAATAGCACTCCTTACCATCACGCCAAGTGATGGGTCAGTATGACGAAGACGAATGCACGCTGCCAATGTGCGCTCACCACGATGCCACCAAACACGGATGCGATCGTCTTGATGCTGAAACAGAACAAGAATTCATCTGAAAAAAGGGTTTCTCGCCATTCGTGCACCCAGGTTTGTTGTTGATTACACCATTGAAGACGCTCCTGTCTGTGATGCAGCGTCGAGAGTAGCCGCAACCATGGTCTCCGAGCTGAGAATCCATGCTGATGCAAACGTGGTCGAACTGTTCGTGCAGACATTTGTGGTCTTGCAAACGATGCCAATCCTTAACTCAGTGCTCGTGACCTGACTACACGATCCATTAAGGCCATACGCGTAACATGCCTGTCTTCTCGGCTGCTAGTAATAGGGTGCCGTTGAGTCCCAGGACGGCGTTCCGTATTACCGTCCTGAAACTACAGATTCCATATTCTGCTAACAGTCATTGGATCTCGACCGAAACAAGCAGCAATACTGCGATACGATAAATCGCAATCCCGGTATGCTACAATTCGAACTTAATCAAAATCCTAAGCGTGCTGGTATGTATTTCTGCTTTTCACACGAGGCATACAATAATTTTTCTCCAGGCAACAACGTTCAAATGTAATTTGTGTATGAGAAACCAGCTGAACAATTTCCTCATTTAAACACATTGTAGGTGTCGCTACCGGCGCCTACTTTGTCTGAATGTGCTGAAAAGCTAATCATTTGCATATCATAGCACCTTTTTCAAGTCGTTAAAATTTCACGTCTGTAGTATGTCACCCTCTTGGTGTAGCAATTTTAATGTCCAGTAATGTAAATAATTCTAAGACCAAATATAAAATCTGTTAATTTTGGGTGATAAATGTATTACTTTTTTGAACTTGTGGTTTAAAGGCTCCGGATTTACAAAGATATTATTCGTATACGTACGTTTTGTGATACCCCCTTGCCTGGGGGTACCATCTCTTCATCTACGCGACCTAGATTTGTGGGAGGAAATGATTAAAAGTTCAAGTTAGCCATAATAAATCGAATTTATTATTGTCTAAATATATTGAAAAACACAAGTCTTACTATAGGAAGGCAATCAGGAGTGATATAACGTATTCCTAAATTCTAAGTAAATAGGCTCCTGGAATCCTACCCACTTACCTTTAAGCAAAGTTATCCTATGAATCTTTATCTTCCTTAATTTCTTTAACTCGCCAAAACCCGTTTTATAATTACGTTTCTAAGTTTAATGTCTTACCATCAGCTCACGGCGTTCAGCATCTCAGCTTCCTTTCTCCTTCTTCCTCGCGATTACAAAACCTTCACTATATATCTGCTAACTAATCTGAATATCACGGTTTCTTCTTGAGAGGATTGGCTGTGAATTAACTCAATGCTGGCCCCAAAAATTCCCCAAGAGGATTAATAGGAAAAACGCGGTAAAGCCCCGTCACAGTTTCTGCTACAAATTAAAAAAATAGTTCCTAAAATTAAAAGTAGTCAATGTAAATAGCAATTATATTTTATCTTTCACCCTAAAAGTAATTTAATTTCTTCCGTGACAAATTTTCGTTGATAAATTATAATTATGTAGTGAACTCAATTTTGAGTGAAAAATATTAAAAAGGTAAATTTTAAGGTAAATTTTATGGTTTAAAGGTAAATTTACTAAATTTAGAGATAACGGAGAGGATTTATTAAAATATCAAATTTAAGTAAAAGTACAATAAAATATTTTTCAAAAGATGTCTAGTTCTAATTAGGTTTTTATATAATAATTGGCTCTATTTCTCTTTCTGTAGGAAATACTTCAAATATAAACTGTAATTTATACTCTTACTTTATTTCATCATTTAGTATAACTTTATTTTCAGTTATTCTTTTTGTGTTCACTTACTGTTTCAATTCCAGCCATTAGCATGTCAGCAACAAAAACCATCGCATCTTTTGCGCTTAAATCTTTCTTGGCCAACATTGCTTGTAACAAAGTGAGCTTCTGGTCATCTCTAGCTTCTTTCAGTTTTATATTTTCTACCGATTTATTGATATATTTAAATGCAATTCTGTAACAAAATAAACACAGAATTTATATTTGTATAAAATTACAAATAAAAACTTAAACGCAGTAAATTTTACATGTCTGTTCGAAAGTTTATCAATGAAGTCTAGAATTTTTTTTAAGAATAGAAACCCAGTCAAATGTGACTCAGCTGACCAATTTATTATTCAATAGCATTGAAGAAAAGTTCTGATTAAAGAGGTGTTGAGGAATTGGTTTTTGAATGTTAGGATGCACATTTTATTAAATCACTTTTGAATCTTACAATATTAGAACTTTTAGTATTCGGTTTAAAATGACATGTATTATTGCCGTATTCTACTTTAAGAAATTCAAGGTTATGTGTATTAATATTTTATTCTGAATAATATATATATAATTTTCAATTATTTTTAGTTAAAAATATCATTCTTTGACATCTTTAAAATCTGATTTGAGGTCGAAATAATATTTTTTTTTCTCTTTCTCTATAGAACTCCACACATTCTTTTCAAAATTCATTCTTTCGATAAGAATATAAGAATAGAATTTTTTCAGGATCATTGATATACGCTATTATCAGCTCTATAAATTAATGGGTATAAATTCTCAATGCATGTAAAAAATTAGTTTGTGAAAAACTGACAGCAGTTATTTAATAATTTTTAAATAATATTTTTGAAAATATCCTTATTAAAGCGTTAAATTTTGATCCAATTGCAAGATCACAAGCTAATAAAAAGGAATCAAATTTCCTTTTCAGCTTTATAATGCATGGGTCTGCAAACTTTCAAGAAAGAAGAGCCACAAATTGTAGGCGAAACAAAACGACTAAGGTATCAAAGAACCATTTATATGCATATAATTGCATACCCATGGAGGGGGTAAGTCTGTTATCAAGATAGTCATGCTCCAATTAATAATTTTTATAATGTTTAAGTAAAATTTTGCACAAAATAACGTTTTTCATTCGTTAAAAAACTAAGAACTATCGAATAGATTTTCATTTCTATGGCTCAAAGCATGAACAATTATTGTCAAAATACGAGGCGTGTTTGGAAACCAAGCACCGTTTCGTTCTCCCGCAATCTCAGCGATAGTATCGGAATTGTCAGTACACACAGTCACATCATTACAACTAGATTATGTTGCTCTTACATGTGTTAGTGAGCGTTCAAAATGTTTAAGACGATTGCTGATCCCACAGGCGTTGAAGTGCGTTCTGTAATCCTGTTTTTTGAATGCAAGGAATGTTTAATCCAGTTGAAATTCATTGTCAACTTATAGATGTGAAGGAAGATTCGATCTGAGCCCCTTCTGTTCCGAAAACGAGCATCTTAGTCACCACGCCAAAACGATCATCGTCGCATGGAGGCTATTACTGGTTTATATCGATGTCACACCGAAATATACGACTGTTGTTTTGCCTAGTTTGGTAGACTAACTTATCAGCGAAATACATTGCATAAGTTAATGGTAAGCCAAAATGAAAAAAAAAAAAAAATCGGAGGTTTTAATAATGTAATAAATTGTTTTTCAAATGTTCATCATTTTATGGCTACGTTTTACTAATTTTATTATTGGAAGAAAACAATTCACAGTTAAATTTTAATGTATTCGTATTCTACAACTTATAG
>BMAV01007060.1:160080-191336 GCA_019973955.1 Trichonephila inaurata madagascariensis
AAGCGTTAAAAAGAGAAGAACAGAAATAACGATAACACGCGCGATATCTATTTACATAACTATCTTGAATAACGATATCTATGTAAATTACTGGCATAAAATATAACTTTTCAATTTCTATTCTTCTTTCTGAAAATGTATATGCCTAAAATCCTTAATAAACAAATAAATAATAGTTTTCTCACTATTACATGAAAATTATTTTATGCCTAATTGTCCATGGTAAATTCTGTATTATTTATAATCAACTAGAAAAAGAACATAATGTTTATTTGAAAAGCATCATTTGACCGCCATCGGTAGGAATAGGTATATATAAAATGTCGGTAAGTTTAGTGTTGAAACGAAAACTGAGTGCTTATTGAATACTCTTAAATTTTGCATAGATGAATATATGTATTATGTATTAAATTTATTATACAATATAGAATATTAATATACACATATTTGAACAGTACAGTCAAGTAATCTTTGTAGTAATAAGTTTTGTCAGATTTTTTTTAACATGATAGTTGCCCTAGAAGGGACTTTTTTAAAATTTCTTTATTATTACACGTGCATTCTCACGTTTGAAAGATGAATTGTGTGCGTTTAAATAAATATGTTAAATATTTAAATTTCCTTCTTTTTTTGTTTTGCTTTGTTTTAGACATTTATACACTGTCCACGTCAGTGGTGATTGTAGAAATTTTAAAATTTAAGGAGAAAATTCGGAAACATTAAAAGTAGCCGAAATTTACCATTCAAAAAAAACCAAACATAACTCCCCGAACTTAAGCTTTTCAAACTTGAGTAACATAGGGATATATTTAGACTTATGTAAAAATTTATTTCAGATTTGACCTTAAATTATTACCACTTTGAGATCCACGCAAGAACTTTTTGTGAATCTATGATCCCTTCACAATACCACAACCACACTACTGAAACTTTATTTAATAAAATACAAAGGTCTTACTTACATTACTAGAAGGCCAGAAGTATTAAACCATTCTTTTCTTAATTCTCTGTATGCCTTGAGGGTGCTAAATTCAATCCTATGAGGAGTAGTTCCTTCATTTCTCATAAGTACTTCCAGATCTTCAACTGTATAACAAATCACTGCATCTATTGGTCCCAGCTTCTCTCGGATGATATCTCCAAATATCTTGCGCTTTTCTCTATTAGCTTCGTGTTGTCGTTCAATGGAATAGCGACCTAGTGAAGCAGAACCTTTTTTGTAATAATTGTACATGCATAACTTTTTAAAAATAAAAATTTTGGCGTGTTATACGAGACACAATTAGATGTTGTTTCCTGAACCAATGGTTGGGAAAATCGGGCAAGAGTTGCTCAATTTTAAAGCAGCGTTTTGCAGTCAAACAGTTTAAGTGCTAATGGCAAACCCCTTTGCATAGATCAAGGATTTGAACTCAATCAAGAAGGCTCTCGGTTGTCATTTCGGCAATGGACATTTGACGAAATTTGAGTTGAAAGCAAACAGAAAGAAAATGGAGAAGAGTTTAGAGGAAATAGCTGTAGAAATAGAGGGAATAATGGAAAATAGTTTTTCTTCCGTGTCCTGCAAAAGCTTGAGACACTTTTGTTGATAAAAGCAGAGAGCAACAGTAGTAAAAGCTGACACCAGTGGTAAGACCATATAATACAAATTTTACTTACAGCACTACTTATTACCATGCCATATCGATGACATGACGAAATCATTTCTATTTCAATTAAAATTAAATTAGATGCCAATATAGTCGTCAAGTGAAGTGCAGGGTCAAGATCAAAGTGTGATTAGTATCATTTAGATCATCTAAAATGGGTAGGTTTGTACCTAAAGTACGAGAGAATTAAATTTTTCTAACTGTTGATTGGTTCTTCGAAGCCCTTAAAGATAAGCGGAAATTAAAATTTGAAAACTACCCTCAAGCCTGTCCAGGGACCAGCGATGAATCTTGTTCACTTCTTTGTCTAAAGGTATAGTGGCTGGAAAAATGGTTTTCAAGCAAAGATAGAATAGTCTTTCACTCATGTAGTAGACGTGACCTTTGTGACAGACTTTTTGCTAAATTGCTTGGGAAATACATCCGTCACTCTATTTGGAAACAAAAACGAATGTTTCTAGAAAAGTCTAGAAGAGAAGGAGGATTATCTGACGAGATAAGTTTAGAAACTACTTGAAGATTCTTTCCAGTTTATATGAGGATAGTTCAGGGACAAAAAATTGAGGTGTGTCAAAATTTAACAGCGACTCTGCGTTTTATTGGCCTAAAGCGAATATAAATGTCATGAATCTTACAGAGTAAATTTTGAATTTATTATGGATTTCATACGAAACTGTTCCTTTTGTTAAAAGTAAATCAGTTATTTTCATGGGAGAATTCAAGAATAAATTCCGGTTTACTTCGAAAGAACGTACTTACTATTTGCGCGAACCTATTTTTGTGCGGGCCTTTTTATGCGATTTACTTTTTGTGCGATTTTTTTATATGCGATATTTTTTTATGCGGTGTATGAATTTCAATGGCTTTGGCGCCACTGTAATGTTTTCTATTTATTTACTAGTGGCGTAATGGGGAATGTTAGGACCCCCCTCCTAGAGTCCTGCCCCCCTCCCGTGACAGGACTCAATGGCTTTGGCTCCACTGCAATGTTTTCCATCTATTTACCAGTGGTGTAACGGAGAATGTTAGGACCCCCTCCACCCTGAAAGTCAGTTTTCGCCTTTAATATTTTATAAATTGGGTAAATACGCATTCAGCGTAAGTCAGGCCTTGGACCCCTAGAGTCCTGCCCCCCTCCCGTGATTGATGCGGTGGTGTACGTTATGCCACTGAAATGCAGACACTTCAAGACGTTCTGTTCGTTTGTTATAAACGGTCTCCCGACATTCAGTTGCTTCCTCTCAATGCTCCAGCAGCCCGCGTTTGATTGAAGGCGAAACTTTCAATGATAGTGACATTATCAATAATTAGATAAATTATGAAGACGGACAAGAAGCCAGATTCATTGAGAGCGGATAAAAATATGCAGGGATCCAGCTTTCCAACAAATTGGAAAAGCATTTTCTTAAAATAGATACCAGTTAAGAAAGGAATATAAAATTTCAAAAAGGGCTTCAATCATGTATAGCTGGTTATCGTGACATTTGCAAGCAATTGACCACTCGTCCTTCGTCACAAAAACATATTTCTTACTTTATGTTGCCAAAAAAAAATAAACCAAATGACGAAAGCGCGATTTTGAATTTATTCATTACAGGACTTCGGATTACGATGAGTAGCGATGAATTATGTATGTGCATTTTAAAGACTTATCCGTATATACAATGAGAAACTATATGCTTTTAAAATGTTTCCATGTGTAATATTTAATTATTTATTGTGTTATGGAAATACTCTTAAATAAATTTCGTAAATAATTGGCATATTTTATAAATGCGACTTTTTTTATGTGGTCCCTATCCACCGCATAGAAAAAGTTTTTAGTAGTATTTCCACGAATTAGTTTGTTATATGTAAGAATTTATGAAATTTCTGAATATTTTTTTGTGCAATTTTTTTTATGCGGTCCCTATCTACCACACAAAAACAGGTTCAACTGTACAGGATGAAAATAATTAATGTTCCCTTTTCAAAAGTTTGTAGAAAATAATAACTGGTTAAAATGACTGAAGAGCAATGGGCATTAATCTGACGAAAGAAAAGATTGATCGAAACATTATGAATAGGTGGCATTGTATTCACTCTCGAGACATATTGGGAAAACTGATGAGTAGCATGAGACTTAAGAGATTAAATTATTGATTTATTACGTCTACAGTTATTAATTACAATTTTTACAATTAGGTACAAGTTATTCAAACTATGGAGTGTTTTAATACTACAAAATACTTAATTGGTGGTGGAGACGGGCTCTTTTCTAGTGTTTCTAGCGGTCGCTCTGCGCTCTCTTGGGGTGGAGCGGTCCCTTCTTATATCTCGAATTCCACTCGAGGTTAGGTTTTCTGATGGGGTTCAGATGTAGTGGTGTTTCAGCTCTTGCTATCGGCATGATGCCAGATGGAAGGACCCTATAATATTTTAGAGGTGCATGGGTGGATATGAACGGCGTAATGTTATCTGTATAAGAAAGCCCATTTAGTAGCTGCGAGGCGAGAACGCGTTACACCGTTAAAGGCATATTAAAATATGCTAGCTGCACACTTCACATTACACTTCTTTTATAAAATTGTGAGGTTCGTGCAGTTCCCACTATTCTGCATTCAAGTAATTCGGAATTCAGCTGGTGACGGGCTCACGCATTTTTTCTTTAACATGTCCTTTGGGTACTTTTTGGGGTCAAGATTAATGGCAACTCTTTTCCAACCAAAACCCAAGAAGTGAAACGTGAAGCTAAAATGCAAATTAGATAGCTTTTACATAACAGAAGTTTCAGTAAGTGGAATGACAATTTGGGGAATGTTATGTGAGAGATTGATACAATTGTGAAAGGACGGCCAACAGAGGTTATTCCGAAGATAAAGCCATTAGGTCAAGGTGCATACCATTGCGCTCACGTAAAGACGCCACTCCCTAGTATCGGAGCTACGATTGGATTAAGGTAGGATTGACTATTTAATATTAGGACGCGTTATTATTGAAATTGAGATTAGGTGGGTTAGATATTGATAGCGGTCCGAGTAAGATTAATTCGGTATTATTTGTATTGTGTGTTTGTTCATCGTAGATTCTCCCATATATAATCATTATCTAATCTGTTACATGTTTAAGTTCTAGTTCTTAATAAAGACATATTAAGAATATAAACATGACCGTTCATTTTGAAAATCATACACCTCTAGATCACGCGGATAATCAAAGAGAAAGTCACCCTAGGGAGGCATTTTCACAAGCTATATTCATGAAATTCTTATAAAAAACGTTGATTGTGTGTCAGTTTCAAAGAAGAGGGATAAACATTATTGGGTGTAAGGGAAGGTTTTGGTCCTCGAATGTCTGTTATAAGTCTGCAATAGATTTATTCATCCGTGATCATCTGATCTAAATCATTGTAATTTCTGTCTTTAAGGTCACGCGAAAAAGATTGGGCGCAGTGCTTTGATTGATAAAAGAGAATTGAAAAGTTAAGTTATGCACCACATTCACAATATCGCCACAGATACATCCCGTGCTATTGTGGAATAGGCTGTTTTACAGTTTCAACTCGAGGTTGAATATGTCAGACAGCGTAATAAACATTTCTTAATCAAGTCTAGGGACAATTAAAAATTGAATCACTGTATGTTTTATACGGTTTTTGATCTCTAGGGGAAAATGAAAACATATTTGATTTTTTATCGGATGGGACACCACCTTGTAATACTGGATGGATTTGAAGGGGGGACCCAACAACGACAAAAGCCCCCCCCCAATTCATTGAGTTTCTAAGTAAAACATGCTGTCCATGCTCATTGAAAAGTACATTTGATTAAACCAGGAATTTATGCAAATTTCGGAATTGGTATTCAAATATGAGTAGTGGTTGAAACCAGGTACATTATGATTGATCGATTGGTATGATTGGTTTCATTTTTTAGAATCTCTGTACCGAATAAAAATTGCTTTAAATTTAACTAAGTAAGAAAATTCAATAAAAAAATATCTTTCATTCTCCCATTGCACGTAAAGTTTTGAAAATGAAAAAACTTCGCTATTTTTTGTGAATTTTTAAATAATTATTTGATTTACCAATATCGTAACATTATTGTTTTAAATGTAAAGTTTGTGATATGACGGGCGGATAGAATAAAAATCTAAATATTTTATGACCATTCAAACCCTCATATTAATACTAAGATGTTTTTTGTAAGGGAATAATGCCTCAAAAGCTTAGCTTTTATACAATAATACTTGGAGTAGATCGGATTTGGATATACTGTATGTATCAATGTGTTGTTTTAATTTAAATTATTTCATTCAGAACTATTTCGTCTCATAATAGTGATTAATCTTATTTAATGTGACATATTTAATATTTTGTTAACTAAGAATCTTCTTTGTGGTAGCGTTTCACGCTTCCATGCCACAGGTCTGGGGTTCAAATTCTGGGCTAGACAAAGTTGACTCAGCCCTTCTTTCCTTCAGTGGTTCGATAAATGAAACCAGGCCTGTTTGGGAACTAAACACTGGGAGTTTCGCGTCAGACTGACCACCTGACTGGAACATCTGCTCATGCTTCTTAGCACCCAAGGTGACGAAAACTGAGATGGGTACAGTAGGTCTTGGCCCTCATGGGCTCTTGTGCCTCTGAGTTCAATTCAAAAATCTCATCTTTGTGATTAATATCTTTTTTTTAAGACATGATGGCATTTCTTATGTCTAAATTAATACTCTTCATATTTTTGTATTAAAATTGATTGTATAGTTACCTATGATAGGCATCATTTGCCATGCTGTTCCAATGAATGGTAGCGACGTTGGACTTGGGATGTCCTTAAAGGGTTTCGCCGATTCCCAAGCGACACTGCTGTTGCTTCTGACACTATTAATTAGAAAGCGTCTCGAAATGTTTACTTCTCTGTTGAGAAATACTCCGTTTCTAAAGTGCCTAACTAGAATTATTCCAAACATTGATTTGACAGGCATATTGTACAGTTTACCTGAAAACAATGAAATGCATACTTAATGATATAATAACAATAACAAAACTAATTTATTATTAAATAAATAAATAAATTTCAAAATATCACAATTTGGGAAATTAAAAATTCCTTATATCTACAATACTATGATTTAATTTATAAATAAGTTGTTTCTGCGTACTAGCGTGAATACTCTAGCTTTTAGATTAATCAAGTCAGATTTTTTTAATTGATTCATTTAATTCACTTTCTAGAAAGTTCTTATTGAATTTTTTCATAAAGTTTTTATACCGTTTTCTTACTCGAATTCAAAAGTTCTATTCATTAACGCACGCTGAAGTTTTCTGAAAGTTCTCGTAAATTCATTGAAATACAGGGGATATTAGTACAGCGGTTTCAGGATAGATAGAGTTCACCAAGATGATTAGAAATCAAAGAGCAATGGATGGTTGGAAACTCTTTCCTGGAGCAATAATGACGACACAATACACAAGAAAGGCAGGACACGAACACGAACACGAGGAGAAAATATGTGTTTATTATCCTTAGTTTAACAAAAAAAACCAAGAAAAAAGAACATTAAAGAGACAACGATCGTCATTAAAGTAAGCGCTGAATGTGATAGGCGTGTATGTCGATAGTATGAAGGATTCCCCAGACGTTTATATGGGAAATCCTGTGATGACTAGAGATAGCCTGCTTACAAGTACCGGGATTGTTCTGTACCAGATCCAGCACTTTCTCCTTGCTGTTTTTCGTTCTTATTCTTCACTCACGTTCCTGTGTGTCCATGATGAAGGATCCGATGTCAGACAATCTCTGGTGCAAGCGTGCAAAGAAGGCATGGCTAGGAGTTTTCCTTCTAGGGTAATGTTGGACGTACAACCACTGTCGGCTCGTCCGTATGCCAGATACATATCAGCGAGCTCAGCGTTCGTGTGACGTACCATCTTACTACCACTCTGTCGGTAAGTGAAATGAAGCTTCATTACGCGCTCGGCAGCATAACCAGCGTGTACGCACGCATCTTCATCTGATGCTTCAGTTTTCCTAGTGCTTTTTGTGGCATACACTAGTCAAAGACTTTCCAGCATTTTTTGCTGTAAACACGCTTTCTCCTCTTATTCGTGTTCTGTCTATCTTGTGTTTCATGTTGTTATTATCGCTCCAGGAAAGTGTTACCGACCATGCATTGTTATGTGATTTCTCATCGTCTAAGTGTACTCCATCATTTCTGAAAGTTTCTAACCATTGTACTGACACACCCTGTAGAATATACGACTATTATCTAACCTATTAACTTCATAAAAGCACCCAGTTTATTGAGTTTCATATAATTTTCTGAGTTTTTAAAATTGATCATAACCAGTAAAATTTCTTCCCTGTCAAGTCATAAGAATGTCAACAACATTTCAAGTAGATGAATAATGATAAGTGAGTATATTAGTTTTGAATCTTCGTAACAATCTACTCTTGTGCATAAAATATTCGATAAATATATCATTCTCATTTGGATGCTTTCCATGAGCAACAGTTCGCATTTAAATATTAAGGGTTCTAAGCAGTTATGCCTTGAAGAGATGTTGTGAGCAACAACTGCGAAGTAGATTTTATTATATGTTTTTTTTTGTTTTTTTTTAAAACATTTTTACTTATTATCAGAAATACAAGATATCGCGCGCGAGAGAGAAATGTTTTTCATTCACTGACATTAATTATCAGAATCTTTTCCTTTAAAACTTAAATAAACTTAACTTCCTTTTAAAATGCAAAAATAATATTGCCAACTGTATGAAGTGAACTAACGAAAGATTTTTTTTTAATCTTATATAATTCGTATTGTAAAGGGCTATCATTGGAAAACAATATTTCTTTTAATCATTTTTTAAAAAAATTGTTTTAAAAATTTAGGGGAAAATATGTGATGTAAGTTTTCCGAATTATAATAAAAAAGGATTGCTGCTTAACTAATAAAATGATATTCGAAGGATTTGATTGAAATAACAAGGTAAAGTCTTTTAAAACCAATAGAATGAAATCGAAATCAGAATTTTCTAGTTCAATTTAGGTAAGGTCAAACATAAAGCTAAACCGAAAAAAAAAATGTACAACAGCCTGTTGTGTGAGATAAGTATTAAAAGACGAGAAAATTGTGAAATAATTTTAAGAGCAGTCATACCTAGGTACAATTATCTGTTAGAGGTCAATGAACTTATCTATTTTAAGAAGTTTATCGTAAAGTTGAAAAACAAGCGAGGTTTTAGTTTAATTGTTGAAGATAAGGGGCAATGGAGAGTTTTTGTTTATAAAGGAGTAGGTAAAAATTTAATATAATATATACACTCTAGCGCGCACCAGTATATTATTATTATTTTGTAAGTACTGAGATTATCTACATAAAAAAACTTACAATAAAAAGAAAGAAAAGGTAGGCAAAGGACATATTTTAAAAATAACTTTTAAAAAAAGATTAAAAATATTCACAAAAATAAATTTTTAATTAAATTGCAGTTGAAAAAAGTTATTTGAATTTCTATTTTTATTTTATTTTTAAAACGTTAATGAATATTTGAAAATGCCTTTTAGACACTACCTGTTTTGAAATTTGAGTCGCAGTCAAAATTATGTAAAATGTATCCATAAAACTTTAATTAAGAAAAAGTTGTTTTTTAAATGTTGTTTATTTTTAGTTTGTTTTTGTTTCATTGAAGGACCAGCTATGCTTATTTCTTTTTTACTTTTTTATTAAACCACACAACATATATAAGCTATTTACAAGCGCAGAAAATTTTAATTAATTTTTTATTGTGAGCTTCGAGTATTAGAGTCCTATATTAATGCTCACGTCTGAGTATTAAAGAGAAAATTTCTCGTCTAGCTCGTTCCGCAGAAAGTTCTCATCTGCCGGCACAGCGCGGCAAGATGAATATTTGCATTTGTGCGCATGACGTGATGCGCATGCGCCAACAAATGCTATGAATAATTAAAAATGTAAAAACTATTACACGAAATAAAAATGTATGTACATGAATATGAATAAAATTAAGAGTTGAGGCTACTTAGTTTGAAAAAAAAAATGAAAAATGTACTGTTATAACACTAAGTATCTTTTGAGCAAAAGTAATAAAAAAAAGATCCTTTTAAAAATGAGCAAAAAATATTTCAGTGAAATTTGTATTTGTAGAAATATACTTTTCAAAAGATCCATTTAAAAAAAAGGATCTACAAGCAAGAAAAGTTTTTAAAAAATCACGGTACTACCTACTTGAAACAAAATCTTCATAAAGTCAATAAAAATGAAATACAATTATTATAGAATATTGGGATTAATTTATTTTGCACAGATCAACTCATAGCTAAAGTAAAAATTTTGTTTTTCAAATTGTTAATAAATATATAATTTTATTTTATGCCGTATTAATGTCGTTTCGTAATTTTGAAATTACCTTCTATTGCTTCAGCACCACACACTTTTCTAAATGCTTCTATCTTAAGTTTCACATAGGGCTCCGATGCTTTTGTGTGAAAAGGGGGAGATTTGCAAAGTTATATCTGAGATATTTATTATACCATAAATTTGAAGAACAGCTTAGTTCGATCAGACACTTCATAACGATTATTGACCAATAATGCTGCTTTTAGTTTGATCAATGATGTATTTACTTCGGTATATAAAGAAGGGAAACAATATCAAAGCCTGTAAATTCAAAATATTAATTGTTCGTGAAAATAAAAATTCCATTTTTTAAATTAACAATAACTTTTATTTTTTTTTTTAAATTTACCTTTTTACCTTAAATAAACAAATCTTAGTAAAGGAAAGATGTATTTTCCTTTTCATTATATATTGTATTGAAAAGAATTTTCTTTAATGCAATATTTCTGAGAAAAACTGGTCATGAAATAGGGCGACTGAAAACCGGAATAATACTAGTTACTCATGTGTTCACAGCTTTACCTTTATGTGATGCACTGTTGATGTGTGTCGTATTCAGGTTCTATGGATAACAGAAGCACATTCTTCACCAGTTCAACAAATTACTTTGACTTTCAGTCAATCTTTGATAGATGGCAATATGACAGTTAGTTTCTCGGTAGACCTTTTCACTTGCGTTAACGTCATAAAAGTGTGGTAAAATAAGTAGTTAATTGAAATATAATGATTATTAAAAAGGATTTTGAGTGTACTAATATTTGGTAATTGAAGTGACTTCTAACAAAACAAACTTCTTCCACATAAAAATGTCAATGTGCTTGTTTTCTCCAACAATAAATATGGGAGTTCTTGTTTTTTGTATCTGAATAAAAGGCTTAAAGTTTAAATACTTCTATTAAAAAAAAATAATAATAATAAAAAAAAAAAAAAACATTTCATTTTTGTGGTTTACGAACGCAGAATATTATAGCTAATTAATAATTGCGGTAATAATTTCATAAACTAAGAAAGTTATATATAGACATCATTGTGTCATACAATGTTCATTCACAAAAAAGATTGACATCTTCAAAAGTAAATTTTTTTTTCTGCAGTATTATGTAGATGTTCTACTGTTGTGAACTTCATTTACCAAAAAAGAATCAAAATTTGCGTGAATGCATAATTTTAATTAATTATCATTGTGATAAAGTCAATCCAACTCATTTGATTGTTACGTTTTGTGTTCCTGGAAAGAAAGTATGATCAGGGAAAATTTGGATCGTTGGACTTACAAGAAAGGAGTACATAAATTATCAAAGACGCTCAAAAAGATAAATAAACAGAAGACCCAAAATTTACAGATATATATTTCATCGATTCAACCCAGATATACATCTATTATCTACGGAGATCTATCAACCGGAAAAATATAAATGTGTGTAGCCTTTGATATCTCAAATATTGACAGCAATGTTAATCATTCTCCAAGCCTCCAGTAAGGCCCAAATTAAAAAAAAGCGCAGCAAATAATAATCGACATGAAAAAATCTTTGGTCATTGATCGTTACGGAGTCTCTGATAGAGCAATAGTTGCAATCATGTTGTCTGTCCTTCAAATTTATGACATAATAAATACCTCAAATACAGATTTCCAAACTTTTCCCATCACATCTAAGTGGGGGAACGCTGTTTTAAACTTAAGAAAGAAGTATTTCGTGTGTAGTTCTAAAGCAAGAGATGACAAGAGCTCTTTGTTCAAGATAAATACGCAATTTTTTTTTCAAAAGTCTTATTGAAAGTAATTTATTTGAAGACAAATATTAAAGGATTTTATGCACTATATATGATCTATAATAGGTTCACGTACAGTATTAAAATATTCAAAATGTGAAATGTGTCTCAACCACTTATTAAGTTTCTTTTAATAAGGGTTAACAATAAATAACGGTTTAACCCTTTATCTACCGACGGTACTTATAAGTACCACTCAATTTAAAATTACACAGAATAACTATTTTTACGAATATTCTGAAGATACTTAGCAGGAATATTCTTTGAAATCCACTCTTCTAAGATGTATGGCAGCACGGGTTCTATGATGAGTATTTTAGTGGAGAAGGCAAATAGTTTTATAGCAGAAATTGCATTTTCAGTGGATTGCGATTATCATTTTTGTCCCTAAAAAATAGTTAATGTCAAAATTTAGGTGTCTAATTTTTTTCGTATGTTAATGAAGACCTAAGAAAACGATTTGATTATTTATTTTAAGTGAACTTTGTATATAATTAATTTTACAGTTGAATATCTTTAATTAATTAATTAGCTCTAACGGATTAAATTTTCCAAAGTTGAGTATTTTGTTTAAGTATATTCCTGTGTATCCCTTAATTTTCAATGTAGTGATCCAAAAGAAAATTATTCCGTGAAAAAAACTGCGGTAAATCATAATGCGGTACATAAAGGGTTAGTGTACATTTCCTCCAAATTTATTGTTTCTACATTCATTCATTTGCAAATTAGACACGAAAAACTTGTTGTATCTTAATTCTTACAGGCCAGTGTACATATATGTGTTTGTGTGTTAATGTGCATGTATGTGTGTATATACTTTGATGTGATGAAAAAAGATCTTGCTTGTAATGTTTTTGAATGATAAATATAAAATTGCACTTAAGCATTATCTTGACAACAAAAATGATTGATAATTCATTAATTTTTATCACATTATCTTATAATTTTATCTACTTCCTGCTTTATATTTTGATAAGATACTTTTGAAAAAAAAATACTTACTCCAAAAAGATAAATATTTCATCATGCAAATATTAAAATAGGGCAAAAGAATATTTTATTTTATTTCTTAAATTCATAATTATATCGGTTTACTCCCTATTTGTATTTTATATGAACTTAAAAAAAAAGGATTTTAATATTCATACATATTTCAAAATATAGTTTAAGAAAACATAGAAGAAAAACAATTGACTGAATTCTGGGTACCCATCATAGCAAAAAATCAAGCAATGAAAACCTTTTTTCAAATGATAGTAATAATTTAATAGTATTTAACACTAACAAGACTGAAACTTAGTATATACCTATATAGCCCAAAAGCAGTCAAAATGACTGCATTGTGAAAGAATGATTAATGTGTAAAGAAATTTGTTTAAAATTATCTCTTTTACTATTTTTTATATTATTTAGTCATATAACAAGTTATTAGTAAATATTAACAATGAAAAAAATTTTTCTTCACTTGGAAAAAATATATATTCTAAAAAATTCGAAGAAATTATGCATTATATATGTAATTGATTTTCTAATTGAAATTAAAATGCAGTTAAAATGCCTTGGGCAATCTAGTGTTAAGTGAAATAGTGGTAACAAAAATTTTTCTTTATTCGAAACTTTACTTTAAGCCTAATTTTACTAATTTATTTATTTGTTTGTAGATCAAATAAATTACAAATTTCTTATAGCTTCTTATTTTAACTCCAAATGAATGGTGAAGATTGCATGATAATGAATATTAAATAAATGTAAATCACAACGTTATTCATTATAAGTAATTCTGGGACAACAACATAATCATTTAATAAGTTGATTTAAAATGTATGTGTGTGTGCTTGATTTCTATGTTTATACTTAATTAGATTTTATTATCGTCTATTTCATACGGATTAGACTGTAAATAAAACAGTAATATAGTATCACTCTCTGTGTATCATTTGCTAAACTTTTTATTCGCACTCGCGCAGAAAAACAAACAAATAAACAAAAGAAAAACCATTGGGATATAATTGCTACTTTCTTCAATGTCTCTGTAAGTAATAAAGTATCGTTTTACAGCCGACAATTCTTTTCAAATGCATCATACATATTACATCACAATGTTGAAATGTCCTTTTTAAAATAGGGATAAGAATAAACCTAATTTTCCACCTATTAGAAACTTTTTGTGAGAGCGAAGAACGCATCAAATAGTTTTGCAATGCATTCAGATTTCAAATGAGCATCTCGGAGATTACCACATTTGGCATTATGTGAAAAAATAATTTTTAATAAAAGCAAGAACTTTCAAACTCAATTTAAGCTGAACATTTCTCATACAGTTGCTTAAAGAAGCTTGAGTTTTTTAAAAATTATTTGACAGATTTTTATCCAAATATTTTTCTTCCTCTTTTTTTCTACATTTACAAAAAGTTCTGACGGAGAGAAGGGATTCAAATATTAAATTTTAACTAATTTTTGTTAATTCAACATCATTGGATCCCTTCCTTTTTTATTTAGAAATAACTCGGAAGAATTTATAACTCAAATAAACAAATTTTAATAGTAATCAAATATATTTTGCTCACATTTACTGGAATACCAAACAATTAAAGCACCTTAAAATTCAATAACTGTGTCATTTTAATCTTAAATTAAGATTAGGGATGTAACGTAATTCTAAACCTTTTACTAATTTTCAACTTTTTTAAGCTTTTATTATGAGATTCAGCATAATTTTCATTTAATTTAAATAATTTAATTTATTAATTTTTTTTCATTTAAAATATTCTTAACACTTTTCAATTTAGCTCACTTTTTTCCAAGTACAAATTGTTTTGATAATCATATCACAAGATTTTTATCGTATTGTCAGATATTTTTCTAATTTCATAAAAAAGAAATTATGAAATTTTTTAATTCTATAATAATAATAATAATACATATTTTAAATCGGAATAAAAACATGTGATGACAGAAGTCACACAAAAGGTATTTTTCCATTTATATATAATTCTAAATTTAAAATTAGAAAGAGTTTAATCTTTAAAAAAAGCAAAAATTTTTTATGCATATAGGAAATTAAATTGGAAAATTAAAGGTTAACCTACTTTTTTCAAGATTCATTTAACTATTGATATCGGTTCCTTTTATGCTTTTAATTAATTTTTACCAACAGTATACTTCATTCGAAAAAGAAGAATTTGAATAAGAAATTTTTTGCGCGATAAATATAGATATATATTAGTTTTGATTTCATGGAATGAAACTCTTTTCCTATTTTTGTAACAATGTTTAGAAAATTCAACATTTTCAAAAACAATGTATTAAAAAAGAAAAAAAATTGCGTTACATAGAGAAATATAAATAATTCTATAATTTATACAATTTGTTCAAAATCTTAGCTATTTTATGTAAATACTTTATTTAAGTATTACAATCATAAAACATAAAAAATAAAATTGATTGAAAAATATAGTTATGTGATATTATTTGGATTAATCTACATTTCACTCTCAGCTATATTTGATTAAAAAAACTCATAATAACCATTTTGAAATATTAAGTATAATGCTTAAATGTTAAAATAAATAACCAAAAATAAACAATTTACCAGTTTCTAAAATATTACATTAATAATTATTTCCGCATTTATTTCACAAAAAAAAATTAGATTAAATTTAAATTTAAAAAAATATATATGCAGGAGAAAAAAATTTATAATTTCAAAAAGTTCCAGAATATGAAGAATCCTAACCTAAAATATGGTTAGGATATAAAGGATCATTTCAAATACTTAAAACTGTCCACAATGTTAAATCCATTAACTTATTCAATCATAAGAAGTTAGAATAAGGTATAAAATAATTAACGATAATCATATAAAAGGCATAGGGTGAGATCATTAAAACTTCCACCCAGTTTTTAATATGTCTATATTTTCAGCATATTTTCATTAAATAATAAAATTTAAAGAGAAATATTTAGAAATGCTTTACGAAAAATGACAACTCTAATACAAATAAATTTTCAAAAAACTCCTTAGTGATTTAAGCATTAATAATTAATGATTTTTCTTTATATCCAAAGTACTTTGATATTTGGAAATAATGATATTTTTATCCAAAATTGAGAGATTCCCAACAACAATAAAAAAAAAGAATTTAAAGAGCGACTTTAAATTTGTTGTATAGGACTAAATGTATATTATATTCCAATACTTTCCTCTAAATAAGAAAAAAGCTCAAATAAGATTAATTAATCCACACGAAAAATGTGCAAAACGTTAAACAAAATTCGTTACAGTAATAATATATATTAAAAATCAGTAAAATATCAATTGTTTAAAAAAAATTTTAAAAAATAATCCAGGAGCAGTTTTAAAAGGTATACAGAGAGAGAATATGCTTACTTTTTGTACACAACTTGTTAGAAAAATTTTTAATATAAGTCTGTGGAGTAGTTTTCAAAATAAAGAAGTCAGTATTTATGTTTTTATAGATATATTCACTAGGATTAAAAAATATGATTCCATTATATATCGAAGGCTGAAAAAAATTGGATAAAGCTCACGATAGCTATCTTGATTTAAATGGAAACAAGCGCTCCTCTGCGTAGAAAAATACTGCGCAAAGTGATTTCAGTGAACCTGCATTTTTTTATTCGTATTTTTTCCTGTTTTTTTTGTTTTTTTTTGATGCGATGAAAAAAAAAATCTGATAACAAGATTTGAAGGCCGATACTTGTAAGTTTTGTCCTTCGCTACAATTGTTGTGTCATTTATGTAATGAATAGAGGAAACGAAAGATGAAATAGGATTTGTTTGTCATAAGTATATATATTTTTTTAGGTGTTAGTATGGGGGGAATTATAGAGTTTTAGTATATATATACTTAATTGTCAGAAGGCAATTTTTCATTCTAATGGAACAAAAACTGAATTTTAATAACTACGATTGTTAAAAAAAATGTCCTTGTTTGCTATTGGAGTAATCCTTCAAATCTATGATGAAAAATTGAGAATGGGAGAAAAGAAAACTATGATAATTTTCATATAATTACGCATCATAACAAAAATATTCTGATAGAAGTGATTTCAGAACTTCATTTTTGAATTTATACGTCTATGAAAAAATAGTTTTTATTTGTTTTTAAAAAAAATGTAAATTTAAATTAGAAAATAAGAAAACCGTGAAATGTTCCTGGTATTACAGTACATAACATCAACATTACGTCCTTCTTTTCCAAATGTGCTTTGTTCCCAATTCAAGCCAAAAGTAAATTTTCCTTTTGGTCTCGAAGTTATGAAAAGGTCTTCTTCATATTTTTTACTTAAAAGTTATTTTTTTCGTGATTCTGTGTGCAGTGTGATATTAACAAAATAACAATCGATTCCTATTCTGCTTTCAAATTAAAAGTCCTTTTTTGTCTTCTGTAGAACATATGTATTTTTCAGATCTGAATATCATTATAACGAAAAGTAAAAATTTAATTATGATTTAGATTTTAACTGAGAGAAGTTTTCAAGTTGTACAAGGAGTGAAATAAATGACGATATTTTGTAGTAAAATCTAAACGTGCCAGAAATTTCCCCTTTCAGAATTTATTTGCGGAAATACAGTAAGGAAATTTTCCTTTCTTTTTAAAAACTTACACTGCGATTTATTTCCAGTTTTTTTAAAGGGTAGTCTTAGTAGAAAACTAAAAATTACCTCTTGCCAAATAAATTTATATAATTTATTACCTGCAGCACGAACTAAAGATGTTATTATTTACCCTATTTTTAGCGTACATTTGTTCAGTGCATTTAAATAATAGCTTAAAAAATAAATGTATCTCTTGTAGCTGAATCAGTTCTGATACTTGTGCTATTTAGGAAATAATATACAATATTAAAATACATAATTCACTTCAAAATAAAAATTGTTTTGAAGAATTTGCATGCCAAGATGAGAGCTAACAATTTTTATATAATTTGAGACTTATGAAACAAAATCAATGGTATCGCAATTGTCCGAACAATCTGTTTAATTTAACTTTATCTGCTTATTTTAATCTCGCTTTAAATTGGGATTATATTTCCAAATAACTAGTTAAAAAAAGTACCCGGTATTCCTTAAAGTTTTTCACTTTATTTCATCAAAGGATTAGAAAAATTTATTTGAAGATCAAAACTTGATATGAGGGCTAGTCAAAAAACTCCCAAAATTTTGTTGTAATCCTTTATTATCAAAAAAGAATTAATTTTTTTACTGCAGTTATATTTTTACTACAGGATTTCATAATAGACAGTATGGAGGCAGTGTAGCTGAGAGAGAAGAAAGAAGTGTGTGAAGATCAGTTGGCACGATAACCAATTTCCTGCTAAGGATGAACATCAATTTCATGTGAACATTAGGAAAATCAGCTTCAGAGACTTTATTGGCCTTACGGAAATTTAACGGCAGCAATTCTTTAAAGAAAAACCCTTTACTACAGGTCTTAAGGATTTCAATGGGGACATGCATTGTTGGAGATAGGAGCCACTGTGGAAGACCTTCAAGCTCCAGAAATGAAAGAATGGTCAAGCAAGGGAAGCAGTTAATGAGAGGAAACCAAGGAATGACCACCGAAGTTGACACAAGTAATGGAGATCTCCCATGAATCCATTCACGCAATCCTGTCAGATGAATTGAAGATGAAACGTGTCAGCCAAAATTAATCTCGTGGCTGCTGAAGCTGTATCAAGCGGAAACTCGAAATGCGCTCGAATGGCTTGGAAAACACGGAGGACCCTACGTTTATTGAGATAACTGGCGATGAAACCTGGATGTACAGTTTTATGAACCGGAGACCTTTCCTCAGCATATTCTCTCTCACAAGGAACACAACATTTTACCCTCGTCCAAAGTAGTAATTACGTGATGTTAAATATAAAACAAAAATAATACTCATTGAGATTTTGACAGCAAAGGTGTAGAGTACCATGAATTTGTACCTGCTGGACAAATTGTTAAGGGCCCTTCGTACGTGCAAGTTTTGAGAAGACTGAAGGAGGCCATCCGTAAAAACTTCCCAGCAAAAAAAAAGAGAATGGTCACTGCACGACAACAATTTTCATTTTCATACATCGATTATTGTGCAGACATGACTCGAAGAAAAGAACATTCTATTTCTCCACCAGCCTCCCTCCTTAACGAATTTATCACCAATGGCATTCTGGCTCTTCCCTAAGATAAAAGAGATCTCAAAGGCAACCATTTTGACATCACAGGGGACATAAGGAATCCACGAGATGGTTGAATTTGGGAAGATACCACAACAAGATTTTCATCTTGTTTCAAGCTATGGCAAGAGCAATAATGTGTGTATGTTCCGATGAAGCTTACTTTCACAGAGATCAAGTAAATGTGTACTTACGAGGGGTGATTGATAAGTAAGGTGTCCAATAGTATGAAATAAGTTTCCGACAAGGTAAAATAATAACAGAGGTATCAGAATGATGGAAATTTGTTACTATTACATATTGTAAACTCATTTCTCGACATAGTCGCCACTAACAGCTACACATTGTTTCAATCGCTCTATCCGTTTCTTCATTCCGTTCATGAAGAAAGATTCTTGTTAGCTGTGTATCCATTTGCGCTCGGCTGCCTGAAATTTGGCAACCTGAATCCATCCTTATGACCCAGAAAACAAGAGGCAATCCATAAAATATCGTCGTCCTGGTTCTCCGAGTGTCAAGAAATTCAAAATTTTAATGCCAGCAGCAAAAGTCAGGCTCATCATCTTTTGCGATGCAAGTGGTTTGGTCTACACGAAATTTCTGACTAAAGGATTGACGGTGAATTCCGACAGGTACTGTGCAACATTACAATCACTCAAGCAATGCATCCACAGTATCAGACTGGAAAGAAACGTCTTTCTTTTGCATCACGACAATTCAAGACCGCATTGCAGTGCACAAACATAGGACGTCATAAAATTCACAGTGGTTCCACAACCTCCTTACAGCCCAGATTTGGCACTATCGGACTTTTGGTTGTTCCCAAAATTAAAGGAGACGTTGAGAGGTCAAGGTTTTTCAGCGTATGCCTAAGTTCAGGCAGCCGTGCTCAAATGGATACGCAGCCAACCAGAATTTATCTACATGAACGGAATGAAGAAATGGATAGAAAGATTGAACAAATGTATATAGCTGTTAGTGGTGACTATGTTGAGAAATGAGTTTACAATATGTAAGAGTAATAAATTCCTTTCATTCTGATACCTCTGTTATTATTTTATCTTGTCGGAAACTTATTTTATACTATTGGATACCTTACTTATTAATTACCAATCGTATATTGTGGTAATAAAGGGTTACTTTGATATTGCTGTAATTTTTTTACGGTCCCCCGTATACACTAACGTAACATTACAGGAGATCATTACATTTTGATTTCTTACTCATTTTATTAATATGGTAACTATTTTCCATTTAAAAAAACTAATCGATTTTTTTTTATATTAAATAGATAATTTTTTCCCATTTATTCCAATATGCATTCTAAATAAAAGCATCCTGGTAGTTATGTCATAATTGAAACTCTGAGGAAATAAAATTTGCCACGTGCTGGAGTTATTAACTTATGATAATGCGCATATTCGATAAAATTAATCTGATGTTGTGATAAGGTTCGTAAATAAATTGATAATGACTTTTGGTACAAACGAGTGAAACAAAAGAACGAATCAAAGTTCATTTGAATACTATTTTCTCTAAATTACGGGGAAGGAAGATAAATCGAGATTTGAATGGATTAATAATATTGAATTTATTAACGACAATATACGAATTGAATTAATAAGTTTATTTATTAAAAATAAATTTAAAAGCACAAATTTCTAAAAGTTATAAAATATTTATAAAATTATTGCGAATTTTTTTTAAAAAAAATGTATAAGATTAAAGTATATCGTTTTTGTAAACGAAACGAAAATATCCTAGGCAATATGCTATTTTACACAAATTATTCCTGGTAAAAAGTGCACTGGTAGATTTTGTAATGCTGAATTAAAGTATTTAAACATTTGAGAGAGTTTTTAAAATAAATAAAAAGGAACTCTTTTATTTTTGACCATCAGCATGATAAATTCAAGCAAAAAAAAAAAAAAAATATATATGTAATCCAATTTATTCATTCCTTAATACTTTTTTCCTGCGAATCTGAAATGTGTTCACAAGTTTTTTTAAGGTATCCGAAATAAGTTTGCAGTATTAACTGAACTTCCTTGACAATAGTATTTTTTTATTTCCTTTAAAAAAGTCTCACTTAATAAAATATGACAAACGATTGATTATTCTTATTGTTAGGATTACACTTTGCGCCCTCTTTCATTTTTCAATGGTGTTATAAAATTTCCAGGTAAAACAAAAATTTTTAAATAAAAAAAAATTGGTGTTTGAAAAAAAAAAACTACGACTAGAATACAAATATAAACTGAATTTTACAATATACCATGAAATGAAAGTTTTATTTACGTCAAAAAAGGATACGTCAAAAAAGGTCACTTTATTTAATGCAAGCAAGTAACATTTAAGGATTATTTCCCCTTTACAAAAATGTAAAAGGGCAAGCGATAAAATAGTGAATGTATGGAAGTAAATTAAGCCTAAGAATTTCACTTTAGATGTTCAGTTCAATTGAAGAAAATGGACAAAATGATGCAATTTGATATCGTTGCAGGTATTTTTCCCAGGACAAGAATACTTGATGGCGCAGTAGATTATTTCACAAGGAATTGAATATTTCATATAATAAGCATTTCACATGTTTGTATTTACCCATTCTTACAAAAAGAATACATACCAATTGTTGCGTCAAACGTTCTTCTAAACAGAAGTGGTTAGCTGCAACAGCGTTGGCTTGTGGGCTATTAAAATTCAACAAGTATTGTTATCCCCTTTTCACTAGCTACCGAACACATTTTACAGATCTGGTAAATGAGTTAAAAGGATTTTAACTATATATATTTTTCACTATCTGCACCTCTAGACAACTATTGAATATTTTATTACAATTATAAATTTAGAATTAGTATATCGTCTTATTTCTAAGTTTAGATAACCCATAAATCATCAGTTTGTTTGCAACAGTCCTTCGCTAGTATTTAATGAACCACTGAAAAATTTAAGGTATCCGACTGCCTTAAAATTGTGAATTTTACAAAAAATTGGCAAATTTTTTATGTGATTTTATTTTATAAGCCTCTTGTTAGCTTTATAGAAATATCAAGTTTATTATTTTCCATTCTCTAGAACAAAAACTACAAGTGTTTTAGTAAAAGCAGATGACACTACTTTAAGCAAGATATCGTTCTTTAAAACGCATTTTACTCGAAATATGATTTTTTTGAAAATGCTCAAAAGAGGAAGCGATTGCTCAAAAGGTTTTGAAAGTAATTAACTAAAATTTTTTCTGTGTGTTCTTTATAATAGTAAAAGATCTTCAGATTTATCAATTATTGCATTATTACAAAATTTACAATCCCTTATGTGAATATAAATACTTTTTTAAGCAACTTCAAATAACAGCTAAGATAAAGTGCTCCAGTTTTTGTAAAAATTAAAATATTTTCTATCCTGAAGATCATTTCAAAAATGAATAGCAAAGTAACACATCAAAATTGAAAATTTATTCATAAACTTTTTGTACAGAATGGGCCCCGTTTATGTGACTTTTTGTAAATTTTGACCAATTTTTTCTCATTCTAGTAATAATAATTTCTTTTTCTCTCCTTAATTTTAGCAAATTTTTCTTAAAATATACTAAATAAATCTAAAAATCACAAAAAAATCCCCCATCTCTCTCTCTCTCTTTTTTTTTTTTAAAAAAAAGTGATCGCAAGTGGTCGGATACCTTAAAGAGTTTACATCGATTGCATACATTCAGATATATAATCATAAAAAGAAAGCTAGCCAAAACATTCAAAATGTTGCTGTAGTGTCGTCTCTTTGCAAATGTAATTAGGAACAAAAATTTATTTCATGTTCATTTCATAGACAAGAGGGGGTTCTACTTGAATGAACACAACTAAAAAGGGTTTAAGTGTTGTACAACGTCCTTTCTATCACGAAAGGTCAAAGCGTTTTTAACGATTTTATTTTCGACTTCTGCAAAATGATTACTGAATATTTTTCGAAAGTTTTGTCTTCTCGAAATGTGTCTCTTTTCTTAAAATTTTCTTTTTTCTCTCCATTTGTATCTCTCTTTATATTTATTTATCTCTTCATAATTTTTCCTTTTTTCTTAATATTAAACGATTTGTTTGCTTGAAAATTAATACTACCTTTTTTATAGTTTCGTATTATAATTGTTCGAAAAGATTTGAATATTCGAGCTTTTTTCCAATATTTCCCAGTAATACTTGCTAGTTTTAAATGGTACTTCGATAAATTCATCAAAAAAGGTAGAAGTAGGATATAATTGTTTTTTTTTCCAAGAGGGATCCAACATTTGATTGTAGAAAACGCAAACCACATAGCTCACATATATTTGAGAACTTCGGGACAAAAAAGACATATATGCACGTTTGTTTTTTAGTACATATGTACCATACCCTACAAAATATTTAAGAAATTTTAAGAAACCTACAATAACTTTTTTAAGAAATGCAATAATATTTAATTTATTCTGTCTGAGTTTTGACGCTCTTACTACCTGGCCTTTGTAATCACACAAAAACAAGAAACTTTCTTAAAAACATCAGAATTAGATTTTATTTTTATGGTAAAAAATTAGTTTTATATTTTAAAAATCAATCGCGTAATTTATTTTCAGATTTTGTTACAAATGTAAAATTCTACAAGTATGGTAAAGAGACTTTGAGTTACTCGTATGATTAGTTGAGATTATCCAGTTGATTAGTTGAGTTTATTCCAGATTAGTTGAAAGAATTGTTTAAAATTTGGCTACGTTTTTGTAATCTTTTTATGAATCAGAACTTTTGGGAACAATTTTTCGAGGGTTAAGAGCAATTATTTAAAATTATAACTATGTTCGCAGATCTCAGCTATTCACAAAAGTATTTTCTACTGATAAACGAGTTGAATTACATACTAAGTTCTATTAGTTTATGATATTATTTTGTTCTTGAATTTTTATCGAAAAAAATATTTCTTGTGTGGATTAATTTTCTAAGAATCTCAAAAACTAAAAAAGTGTTAGCCGCAAGATTGAATTGATAAAACTAAAAATTTAAAAATTTTTGATAAAACTAAATTAATAAAACTAAAAATTAATTCACTGAAAAAAGCCAAATTTTTTTCACTAATCATTTTATTTCTATTTAACTGTATTAGATTTGATCTCATCGAATTGTATGATTGAAGGTTTTTTTTTTTAAATAGATAGATTTTCCCCTTTAAATTGCCTTTCGTTCACGATAACAATTTAATCATGTTGTTGCTTTTAATTCCATTAGCTCACAGTCAAATCCTTAAGATGCTGTTGTTGTTATTAATGCCACCTGATAGGCAAAGGCCAGAAAGGTCCATGAAATTTATCATGGCAAAGTGACACCTGTCATTAGCTGTATCTTTAAGCACCATACAGGCGGCAAAAAGATTTAGCTTGATTTCTCCCCAATTTTGAGGGAAAACACCCTGAGGGTGGCCAAGGGTCTCCCACCTCTCTTCCCCTTTTACCAACCTCACAAGAGGACTTGTGGCTCAACGGCTATTTAAAGTATCTCCACGCCGCGAAGGCACTATACATTTACAAACATCCATGTTTTCTCCGGGATTCGAACCTAGACCCAGTGGCACAGTCAGCGTCGCTAACCACCATACCTGATGGACGACAATCCTTCACATAATTCGTGTATATATGCGCTCAGGAGTATCTTTTGTTTATCCGAAATTTTCTGATCATATCACTATAATATCTCAAATTTAAAGAAGAAGTATCTCTTGAATTCACATAACATAATTACTAAATTAAGACACTCCATTTGACTACATAAAGCTGCCTTGTAATTCTTTGACACGATCAAGTGGTCAGCGTAACAGAGTGGTCATAGTTGCAAATTTCTTCGAAGAGGCAGTTTCAACCTGAGAAAATAAGAAAAAAGTATCACACAGTAGTAGAAAGATATTTTTTGAATGCTTTGCAAAAGGTTTTGGCTGTTGTCCTGGCCATGAAGTTCCCAAAATCCTTTAATAATTGAATAAATCTGGTCATCGGTCATTCATCTCTATGAATGATTGATTAAGAGTGACATAGACTCGAATCCTCATGGGATGGCTTGCCCGTTCTATCATGCAAGCCCAGTTCGATTTAGCTATAAGAGGAGGCAACAATTTGTTCTGCTTTCGGATCCTGCATACCTCAAAATTGTCTACACATTTAGTCATGTTTATTTCCTATTAAGTTGTATACGTCACCGTTAAAGTGTGAAATCTGTTATTTCATAGAATAACTTGCTATTTCATGAAATAACTAGACGTCAGTTATATATATAAAGTATATAAGATTATTGAATTCTACGATTTAACTAGGTATCCTATAGAATAACAATTACTTGATCGTTAAAGTATGAAATGCAGCTCTCCAAAGTTCTTTGAACCGATTCTAGATGCTTTTAGTCAGTTTCGAACCGCTTTTTGCTGCTTTGTAAGGACGTGTCTAAGCACCATTCATTTTGTTGCTTTTAAACGTAGAATTTAGACAGTGTATCCATGTTTTATATTTTGAGTTGTTAACAAATATTTTTGCAACCTGTTTTTAAGCAATGACTTCTGACGAAATGAGAAACTTACCTGTAGATAAGAAAGATTTAATACTGGAGAGATATGAATTTTTATTAAATATGCGTGGGATTAATTAATATAACTACTCGTGAAAAATTATTAACTTTAATAGAGAAAGTAAAAAGTGCTAAAACAGCACAGAAAAAAGTACCACGTGACTAATGGTTAGTCAAGAATTACGATATCCTTTAAGTTCACACACACACAAAGAATAGAAAAATTAATTGTGCCAGTAAAAAAACAGATGTAAAATATATATTGATAATTTCCCCTTTAGTTTTAACTAATGTTAACAATATGAGCTATATTAAAGTATATAATATGCTTTTCCTTATTATTTATCAACTAATTATTCGCAATAGGGATAAAATGTATTTTTCGAGAGGTGTTAGCTATATATGATAAATTAATTTATAAAAAAACTTTGAAATTGTTTATTTTTCACTCTTTAATGGTCTATTATTAGTTATTTCATAGAATGACTAGTTACTTTATAGAATAACTAGGTAAAGTATGAAATTTTTCACCTAATATATTTTAACTGACTTGTCTAGATATTTCATGAACAACATAGCTATTCTATGGCATTACTGAATTATATACTTTAAATAATATATACACTACTGGTCATTAAAATTGCAACATCAGGAAGAAATGCAGATAACAAAAACATATTTATTGGACAAATATGTTATACTAGAAATATCAAGTGATAAATTTTCAAGAAATTTGGGTGCATAGATCTTGAGAAATCAGTCCCCAGAACTACGACCTCTGGTATTAATAACAGCACTTATACGCCTGGACATTGAGTCAAACTGAGATTGGATGGTATGTACAGGTACAGATGCCCATGCAGCTTCAACATGATGCCACAGCTCATTAACCGTAGTGACTGGCCTATGGTTACGAGCCAGTCGCTCGATAAACCATGGACAGGATGTTTTCTGTTGGCGAGAGATCTGGTGAACGTGCAGGCCAGAGCAACAGCCGAACGTTTTCCGTATCAAGGAAGATCCGTACAATACCGGCAACATGCAGTCATGCATTATCCTGCTGAAATATAGGGTTTAGTAGGGCTCGAATAAAGGGTAGAGCCACGGGTCGTAACACACCACAAATGTAATGTGCGCTGTTCAAAGTGCCATCTATGCGAACAAGAGGTGACCGAGACGTGTATCTAATAGCACCCCATACCATCACGTCAGTTGATGGGCCAGTATGCCGATGACGAATGCACACTGCCAATGTGCTTTCACCACGATGCCACCAAAGACGGATGCGACCATCTTGTTCCTGTAAACAGAATCTGGATTCATTTGAAAAAATGATGTCTCGCCATTTGTGCGTCCAGGTTCGTCGTTGATCACACCATTGAAGACGCTCCTGTCAGTGATTCAGAGTCAAGGGTTGACGCAGCCCTGGTCTCCGAGCTGAGAGTCCATGCTGATGCAAACGTCGTCGAAATATTTGTGCAGACACTAGTTGTCTTGCAAACGACCCTTATTCTTGATTCAGGACTCGTGGCATAGCAGCACAATCCATTATGGCCATGCGAGTAACATGTCTGTCTTCTCGGCTGCTAGGGATAGAAGAGTGTTGAAATCCAGCACGGCGTTCCGTATTACCATCCTGAGCCCATCGATTTCCTGTTCTGCTAACAGTCATTGGATCTCGATTGACGCGAACAGCAATACTGCAATACGATAAACCACAATCCCGGTACGCTACAATTCGACCTTTATAAATGTCAGAAACGTACTGGTACGCATTTCTGCTTCTTACACAACGTACCATAACAACTTTTCACCAGGCAACAACGTTCAAATGCAATTTGCGTATGAGGAACCGCGGCTGAATTATTTCCTCATTTAAACACATTGTAGATGTCATTACCGGCGCTTGCTTTGCTTGAATGCACTGAAAAGCTAATCATTTGCATATCACAGCCCCTTCTTCCTGTACATTAAATTTCACGTCTGTAGCATGCCGCCTTATTTGTGTAGAAATTTTAATGGCCAGTAGTATACATCAATAAGCAAAGTTTGGTGTTACGTTCTTTTTCCTTTCTAGCGTTGCAGTTTTAATGACCAGTAGTAAAGTTTATGTTCATTTGATTTGTGTATAAATTCTTTTTTAGTTTATTTGAGAATAATAACTTTTTGAGTAATTATAAAATAAAATAATATTTTTGGTTTAATATATAAATTTTTTAGTATTTTTATTTATATATATATTTTGCTGAAGACTGATTTCTGTTCAGTTATTTAAATGAAAAAAAATTGAATTCAGATCTGAAATAAATATTTATTATCCAATTAAATTTTGGTTAACATTTCATTTTAACGAAACACTCCGAGTAAAATGATTTGTTTTTTCTAATGAAATGATCCTTCTATTAGAAAAAGTTTGGGAAATACGCATTAATGAGTAAAGTACGAAGCATCAAGTAAAATACCTTTATTAAATATAAGTAACTATAATTTATAATATGACAATTATACATATTTTAAATTGGTGTGATACTCTGAAACAAATATAATTATTATTTATATGAAATACACAGAGCTTTCATACACTGAAATATGCTAAAGTTTAAATCTTATCTTTCAATAAATTTAAATCTGAGAGGTTTATCAGGTGTGTTGACTAATTTAGAATATATTCCTATGTCTTCATAATGATATTCAACTTTAAAGTTTCGAAGAATCTACAAAAGAAAAAAAAATGTTAATCAAATTTTAATCTCTATTTCTTTCTATACATGTTACTGGCAAAGTATGAAATCTAGCATTCTATATAATGCCTAGGCATTGTATAAAATGCCTAAGACTAGCCGGCAATGTATGAAAGGATTCTTATTTCACACATTGCTTAGGCATTCTATAGAATGCCTAATGAGAAACCGCCTAAGTATGAAATACATCTCCGATTCATTTCGATTTCATACTTTGCCTAAAAACGTCCGGCATTCTATACAATGCCTAGGCATTCTATAGAATACCGGCATTTCATACTTTGCCTGTTAACATATGTACAATTAAAGTCAAAAAGTTCCCGGAATGGTCACATGCATTCACGCAGATGTCCGCTGGAGGGGAAATATCTCTTTCGGGGGTTGGCAGCACTAATAAGGATAACTCACAGCATCTAGAATTCATTTCCTGTACTGTCAGCGGTAGCTGCAGATTATTTCTGACAAAGCGAATTTTTCATTCGTCGGATTTTGAGACGTCGCCTTTGGATCAGCGTGCAAACATCCAATTCTGTGTTTTGCTTGAGAAATCACCTTCTAAGACGCTCAAGATGCTGAAGAAAGCATATGGTAACGATGCCAGCACCTGCGAATTTTTACTTGTTTATACGGCTAAAAATAAAATTGAAGGGACATAATTTTGTGGATTGAGATAAGTTGATCAAAATTGAGACGCAGCTGAAAGGCCTCTTAAAAATGGATCCCAGGAGTGTTTTGAACAGTTATACGGATGCTGGAACAAGGGTAAGGATTTAGGAGGATAGTACTGTGCATACCAACAAGATCAAATTATTGCTCTATTTTTTAAGGCTGTCTTCGGTTAATGTTAAAGAATAGGACCCGAATTTGGAACATTTTTTCAGATATAAAAAAATGAAGAATTAATATGATATTCTGGCTTCACTATCCTTTAGAGAGTAGCCTTTTTTTATTATACGTCTCATTTTTAACCGAGTTGATCCATTTTTTCTGGTATGAAATGTGTTTCGAGTTTTTCTCCTATACCGTAATGTTAAATGAGCTATCCCTGCACGTATTCAAAAGAAAAAAAGAGTATTCATTGAATATTTTGAAATTTTTAAAAACACTGTATTGTTAACAGATGTATGAGTTATAATGTTCCAAATTTCCATGAAACTTGAGGTATTTTTCTGTCTGAAAATGTGCTTCGCGTTTAGTTCAGGCTCTCGCACTTTTACCGAAAACTGCCTTAATAATTTGTAATTGACCTATTCTGGAAACTTTTTGACCATACCTTGTACATACAATTTATTTATGTGTACATTAAGAGTCAAGAAAATCACCATTTATGTTATATGCAACACGAAGGCTATCAGCGACAAACTTCGTCATTGCGAACCTTAGTCAAGCGATGAGGACAGCACCTGAGCTGACACTTCTCTTTCTCAACTACCAAACCACACCAACGGATGTCTCGAAAGATTTCACGAGAATCAGCCTTCCTCTAAGCGTTGGGTCCTCACAGTGACTTAGCTCAAACTCATAACACGTTGGCAACGAGGTCGTGACCATAAGCACTGTGCTACCTCGGGGAACAATACGTGTGTATTAAATTTAAATACCGAAATTCCATAATATAATAGTATACAAATGTTTTCCATTATAAAAACATAACATATGCGAGAAAAAGTTGCATACTGTGACGTCTGCTCATTAGCAGAACTCCCCCAACTGTACTGGCCAATGAGGACGTATGGGGGACCTAGTTGTCCAGATGAGACTTTCATCTCCAAAAAAGGGCCGGCTATTCTTTCCTTATGCCTAGGGCAAACTATATCTGAACTGTTTCGAAAAATGGCTTTGATGTCACCGCACCTTTTCTTTCGCCGATATACAGATGATCGTCAGCCACAACGCTCTATAGGATATAGTAAGGAAGTCTTGAGGAACAGCCCTTTTTGTGTGCTGGGTTCCCCTTGCACATCTGGGACGCAGATAACTTGAATAGAGGGTAATGTTGGCTGGTCAGGTCAAAGACACACCCTCAGTGGGAAGGTGACTGCGAGCTATAGCCTCCAGATGGTGAACACGAGGCTGTTTTGTATTGGGGATCAGACGTGCCGACCTATTGTCTCCACGCATCAATAGAGTTGGATTTTAGTGAAGAGAGATGGGTACAAATCTGTTGCATGTGCCAGTGACAGATGATTGGGGGGGGGGGCGGCGTGAAAGTGACCCACCCAGGGAGTTTAAAGGGTCGGCTCGGAAGTAGACGGGACACTCGATCTCTTTCCCTTTAAGAAATAACTTCGCTCTGAAGTTTGGTTCTCTTCGAAACCTTTCGGTTGAGTTTGTGGGGGTAGCCACGCTCAAGGACCTAGGGAGATTAACTTTGTCTAATGGTGAAATACGCGGTGTGCCGGTGTCAGTGGCGCAACGGCTGGCATACATGAACTGAATTGAACAAGAACTTTTCCACAACGAAAGGCTGTAAACTTTAATAATTTAATAATGAATATTCTTTTATTATTTACTCAAGAATAAAATGTCTTTATGGCAGTTAGCTGTGTAGCCAAGTTATTAAGTAAAGTAACGAGGTCATGATGTTACAATACATTCAGAAAAATCACAATACAGTTTTACTTACTTCTGTTACTAAGGTATTTATTTCTAATAGAGCTAGTCTTTTTCCGATGCAGCCTCGAGGTCCAAATCCAAAGGGTACGAAAGCAAATGGATTTGGTTTTTCTTGTTTATTCAACCATCTTTCTGGAATAAATTTTTCTGCGTTTTTAAAGTATTTTTCGTCCAAGAAGATCTCTTCGTAAACAACGATGACTATTGTTCCTGCAGGCACTTTGTAACCAGTTAAAACCGCATCATTTGCCAGTGTTCGAACGGTGGCACCAATAACAGGATTTAACCTTTAGAAAATATAAATATATATTAGATAAATAGTAATACGATTAAAACTT
>BMAV01007060.1:191346-208547 GCA_019973955.1 Trichonephila inaurata madagascariensis
TTATCGGTGAAATAAGCTCTATAAACTAACGGTTAGCCAACACGAAAAAATCAAAAAAGGATTTAAGAGTGCAATCGCTCGTTTTTGAGATACTCATGGTTTTATGCCTAAGTATTCGTAATTTTATCATTGCATTTAGTGAGCAAAAAAAAAAAAATATTTCGTAGTAAGTCTTTAATGTAGTGGTATTTTAAAATTTATAACAGCAAAAAATAACAATATATTTATTTTTGCCTTTGTGTGTGTATGTGTGAAGTATATATTTTCTCTTTAAAATTTTATTAAGGTATCCGACTACGTTCGGAACTGTGATTTTAAAAAAGCGCCTAAATGGATAATTTTCATGATATTTAGTGTCACTCAGATTAGAATGCATGCATAAAATTGTTTTAAGGACATTTTGACAAACAAAATTTATTTAAATACAATATTTTGGCAAAAAATTAACTTAGAATAATCTTTTTTCAAAATGTTCTCCTTTTGTGAAAAATGATTCTATTATAATAATATTTTGCCTGTATATAGCTCAGACCTCTGTACACAGGCTCAAGTACAATTTTTGAAAAATTCACATTATTTTCAGAGTTACCATCAATTGAAATATAATTATTGGCATTTTTTTCTTAAAATTGATCCCCTCTGTTGTCATAAAATATGGATAAACCCACTTCTAAGTCACTTCAAAAATTCTAGTTAAGCCTCTATAGAGAGGTCTAAGCTATATACAGGCAAAATATTATTATAATAGAAGCATTTTTCACAAAAAAAGAACGTTTTGAAAAAAAATTGTTCTAAGTTAATTTTTTTGCCAAAATATTGTGTTTAAATAATTTTTTTTGTCAAAATGTCCTTAAAACAATTTTATACATGTATTCTAATGTATTCATGTATTCAATTTTATACATGTATACATTTTATTCTAAGTGACACTAAAGATCATGAAAATTATCCATTTATGCGCTTTTGCAAAATCACAGTTCCGAACGTAGTCGGATACCTTAAGTAAATATAAGGAATATAATTTAAAAACTTATATAGATTTAGGATGAAAATATATGTTTTTTTTAAAATTGGGATAAAAGTAAAATTTTCTGTTTACTACTTTATGTATCTATGTATACCGGTTGATTCATAAATAGTGTGACCAATTTTAGAGGATCATAAATTTTTATTGAACAAAGTTATTTACATGGAGTTTTCAATGTGGTTTTCTCTAGCATAGTATACTTTTCTTAAGTGTTTTAGCTAAACTAAATAAGTTTTTTCGATCATTTTTGGGGTATTTTTTCAACTCCCTCTTAAACTGCTTTTTGAAGCCCTTGAAATGCTCTTACTTTACGTTTATTTAATTGTTATTTTAAGTATGTATCCCCATAAAAAATAATCACAAAGAACACAGACAGAGGATAGTGATAGTAATTTATCAAGAGGCAGAAAATTTATGTTTTAATCTTTCTGCCATTTTCTAGTTGATTTTTCAGTATAACTTAGTGCAGAATCTTGGAGAAAAACAATGTTTCCTTGAGAGTAGACATTGACTTTTTTGATCAAGTGTTTCAAAACTTTATTCTGATAGTATTTAGCATCGATTTTAAAGTTTGGTTCTACAAAAATTGTTTTTGTTAAGCCTTGAGAGGACATTTCCATCCATACCATAACACCTAACGGCCAACTTGCCTTTTTCAAAACAGCTGCATCTTTGCGACGTTTTTTGCTGGAAATGTATTGACTCTTCGTTTTGCCAGTTGTAAATGACAGATGAAACTACTTCTTCAGAAATTATCCATGCTTTGTATCTACCTTTGCGTAGCATTAAATACAGAGACCAAGAATGTTTTCTTCGTTTTTCTACGGTCTTAACAGACATTTGATGACAGACTAGAAAAATTTCTTGCAATTTTCAGCCAATTTTCTTCATCTGAGGATAAATTGTCTATTGCTATGTCTATAGTTCTTTGGCATAGGTTTTTGAGGCAAAGAATTTTCAACAGCGATAATTCTTTTCAACTTTATCTTTCTCTTTCGTTAAGGACTTCTTTTCGTTCACCTTTTTTCCTTGGAGCTTTTGATTGCGAGCCAAATTTTATTTCTTTTTGAAGTTACGATAGTAATACAATATAAAAATGTCTTTTTTTTATTTTTAAATGCTTTATTATTTACAGAATTTGAACGACCATCTTTCAAAAGCTGTAAAATTTCGTTCCGGGTTCGAGGATCCAATTTCACAATACTATAATTTACTCCACTAACAAAAATGGTTAGAATGGTAACTTAAATGTTTCATTTTCTAAATAAAACCAGTAATAAAACGATAGAAATTCATCATAACTAGTTATATGCTTTTAAAAGAGGTCACATTTATTTTGAATCAACCGGTACAAGGAAAAAAGTGATTCACACTCATTCATCATGATATCTCCAGAACTATCAGACCTACAAATTTGAAATTTGGTATGAATGTTCTTCATGTTGAGTGGAGATTCACCAAGAACGAGTTTTGTGAAGAATGATCCCTAAGGAGAGTATTGCAAGGCGTGGAGGGGTGTTACAGATAAATATATTCCCCTTTTCGAACAATTAGCCCTAGACTTGAAACTTGGTAGAGATTCGTTAAGAACAGCTCTTCCTGAAATCGACTCTCAAAACGAGTTATGGAGCATATTGATATAAAGAATTCTGTTTTTGAACTATTAAACTTAGACTAGAAATTTGGCAAGCATGTTTATTTCGGTAAGTAGAGACCCTCTGAAAATGAGATTTGCGTGAATCCACTTTGAGGGAGAGAATCACGGGAGCGTAAAAGATAATTCTGCTCCAATTTTATAAATTCAAGTAATGTCCTTTTTAAATCAAGAGGTGATGGTTAAAAGAACATTTTCCCATACAATGGAATGCTTAATTCTAGGACTTGGACATCAATAACATTTATATATGTTATCGTTAAAGTGTATAATTCAGTTATTCATATATAGTATAACAGTTATTCATATAAAGTATATATTAGACGAAATATTTCATACTTTACCTAGTTATTTTATGAAAAAACTAGTTATTCTATGAAATAACCAATGATGAACCGTTAAAGTGAAAAATACACAATTTCAAAGTTATTATATAATTATTTTTGATGTGTAACATCTGGCCTGTCCCCCCACCCTTTCATAGTTTCTTTATTAACGATAACCTGCTTGGGGCAGAGGAGGGCTTACACACTAAAATATAATTTCCCCATGTTAATCTTATGATGCCACTTTTTTGATGGTATGGAGTTGATATTTGAGGGATCACGCGCGACAACATTAATGTTCAGATCCCGAAACCATGGGACATGACCACCCAGGTGTATCCTTCTTCCTGGGCAGCTTTTTTTGCCAATAACTCGACACTCGAGTCTCTCAGTTCATTCGAGCTTGCCTGATTCCATAGATATCTCTATGAGCTTTCTACACATATAATTTCTCTCTCATCTCATTGCAGTATATATATATAATCCTACTTCCTCTCCTCCATTTCAATTTCTCCGAGGATTTTTAAGTCTCTGCTTTGAAACTCGAACCATAGCCCGTATTTCATACTTTAACACACGATCAAGTAATCATTATTCTATAGAATACCTAGTTAAAGCGTAGAATTCAATAATATTATATACTTAAACTGACTTGTGTGTCTAGTTATTTCATGAAATACCTAGTTATTCTATGAATTAACGGATTTCACACTTTAACGGTAACATATACATAAACAGTATACATACTTATATCATGAAATACCCACTGAAACGGGTGGATGACTGCTATTTCTAAGATAAAAAATATTATGTACTAGCTGGTATACTCCCTGTTCGTCGCACGGGTGAATTGAAAAATTAAACAATACAGATTGAAGGATAAAGAAGTTTTTAATGAGTTAATTTTACGTGAATTGCAAATTAAAGAAGCAAAAAAGAAAAGAAAAAAGCTTTTTGCATTTCTCAGCTGAACAAAAAAAACATGTTTGTTAAATTTTAAGTCCGTAGATCTATAATAGCTGATAAAAAGGATTTTTTAAAATTTATAACTCACCGTAACTCTCTTGTGGATCGATTTTTGAAAACACCTTCCTAAGCTGATCTCTGCTCAGCAAAAGTAATACATTGTTACAAATTTTGTGTAATGAACGCTTAAAATAGTGTAAATAATTTATATCTGGAAGTGTAGTACGTTAAAATTAATTTCTGTTGTATTTATTTTATGTTAAAATTGTAATATTCACAAGCAACGCCATTCCTTAAATTATAATGGCGATTCAATGGAAACATAGCAAAATGTTGGCGATAGAGTCAAGTTGGCAACTGTCTAGTTACTTTCATAAGTCGATCTTTATTAGAGCTTTGGGAAAAATTAGACTTACGCTTTCGCGGCATAATTTTTAATACGTACTTCTCTACACTTCCAAAAAATACAGTACATTAGTTATTATTATTTTTATACTTAAAAAATGCAATACCTGCCTATTCAATTAAAATTATAGAGTTATAATTAACTACTAACCATAAACAAATTATGCAAATTTGTCCAAATGATGTAGTGTGAAAGACAAAGTTTTATCTGCTTTAAATACCAGAAGCGATAAAAGTATTTATTTTGATAAAAGGATCAATTTGTTACTACGAAATGTGCACAATAAAATCATAAAAAAACGCGCACAGAAATAAATTATCAATTTTTATTGTATTTATGGTTTACTATTCTGGCGATAATGGCTTACTGAAATAAAGAGAGACTTAACAGAACTTCTCCCTTCGAAATCTATTTTTATTCTAAAATAATAATAATAAAAAAGTGATTACACTGATCAAAGCAATAAATTAGAAGCCAGCGCCTGGCGTAGACAAAACAAAAAGGGAATGTTTTGCTTCACACATAAAAGATAGATATATGCTGTCGCGAGCTTTTTTGCAGAGGGCACAATTTTTTGCTACTTGGCAATTATCATTATATTTTGAACACTTCACACAATATCTTTATAAATTATAGCCCATGTGTTATTCTGATGTATAAGCTATATTATTGTAAAGTTTCATTAAAATCCATTCAGTTGTTTTTAAGTGAACGAGGAACAAACTTTCGCGTTTATAATATTAGTAAGGATGTCATGAAAATGAAACAATACAGTAGAACCTGTTTTGTGTGGTAGAAGGAACCGCATAAAAATAACTGCACAAAAAATATTCAAAACTTTCATAAATTCTTACATATAACAAACAAATTCGTCGAGATACTACAGAAAACTTTTTTATGCGGTGGAGAGGGACCACATAAAAAAAGTCGCACTTAGAAAATACACCAATCATTTACGAAATTTATGAGAATATACTTCGAAGACAAAAAAATAATTATAAATTACACATGAAAACATTTTAAAAACATTTCATTTCGCATTGTATACATGGAGAAGTTTGCACAAAATGCTCATACATAATTCACTGCTACTCATCGTAATCCAAAGCGCCCATCTTCCTGTGATGAATAAGTTCAAAATCCTTTCATCACTTGGTCATAAGGTCGGTTGGTCAAATGCTTGTAAGTCACGATAACGAGATATACATTTATTGAAGCTCTTTTTGGAATTTCATACTCCTTTCGAAATTGGAATCTATTTTAAGAAAATGCTTTTCCAATTTGTTAGAAAGCTGTATTCCTGCATATATTTTATCCGCTCTCAAAGAATCTGGTTTTTCTTGTCCGTCTTCATAATGTATCAAACTATTGATAATGTCACTGTCACTGTGTGTGAAAGTTTCGTCTTCAATCAAGCGTGGGCTGCTGGTGCGTTGAGAGAAAGCAACTGAACATACATTGTCCGGAGATTGTTTATATGAAGAGAGCGTCTTGAAGTGTATATATGTTCATTGCAGTGGCGTAACGAATACTTTTGCAACCATCACTTAGAGGGTAAGGGGGAGCGGGACTCTAGGGTGCCCGACGGACCTGGCTGATGCCAAATATGAATTTACCTAATCTATAAAATATTAAAGGGGCAAAATCTGACTTTGCAGGGGGGCCGTAACATTCTCCGTTACGCCACTGGTACATTGATAGAAAGCATTATAGTGGCGCCAAATCCGTTCAAATTCATAAACCGTTTAAATAAAGATCGCACAGAGAAAATCACGCAGAAATAAAATCGCACAAAACAAATCACACATAATAAAACAGGTTCTACTGTACATTTTTTATAAAAAAAAATTTAAAAAAAACTGGAAATATATATTAAATTTTGATTTCGAATAATGTCTAAAAAACATTTTCTTACTGAGCATAAATATCAGAAGCCTTTGTAAACCTCTTCCATGTAGGTGTTGGAAAATATTTCCAGAATTCAATATTTCCTGAAAATGGTTCTAATTTATTCATGCATTCAAACTGTGTCAAAACAGATTGTATCATCTGCATAGCATCAGAATCTGGAAGTAAATTGCTCTCCAAACAGCCTAGTCTGGTATCTAATCCCACCAAAGAAACAGCTACACAAAATAAAAATAAAATTCAATAATCAGAATTTATAATCATGTTTGCTAAATGATAATAAAGTTCTTTTAGTTTGATGTTTAGTTAGTTAAAAAAAAATCTTTCTTCGATGTACGAAACGTATCTCCTAAAATTTTTTAATTTGATATTCCGACAATTCAAACAACCTGTAAGAAAGAAATCTTCCAGTACAAGTCAATTCGATACTGTTTTGTTATTTTTTCGTTTTAACATGTCTGTAATATAGTGCTTCTCAAACTTTCAACATTGGCGACCCAATATTCAATCATAATTTTCATCGCCCCCCCTCCAAACGATAACAATGCATTGAATTAAAAAATACTATACTTTGAAGCTAAAACTACAATACGACTTTAATCTCTAAAGTGCTAACGGCGTAAATAAACGTATCTCACAGCCAAAGCGTTAATTGCCCCGGACGTATATACACGTCTTTCCAAAGTACGATCTTTTTGTGCACTGCTATCCATACAATTATTTCGAAGGCTTTGGAATGCAATAAAAGGACCTTGACAGTATTTGTGGAGGATTTATTTATTTCAGAGAATTTGCTTTTATTTATTCTTTTTGTCCCCCCCCCCCCAATAAATCATATACGCACGCCTACGAGGAAAGCGGTGGCATTGGGGAGTGAAGAGCGTAACTTTTAATCCGCAGTTAAGGGATTAATTATAAAATGAAGTGTTAATTATGAAGTGTTAATTTTTATATGTAATTTTGTATGTGACAGGCCCATGGGGTCACTGGTAATTATTAAATTTGTTCTTAACTTAATATTGTTTAATTAATTATAAAATTCATTGTGCAGTATTGATACATTTCTAAGTGTATTATATCGGTGTAAAAATGTATTTTATTTTTTTTTATGCCAGAGTGTATTTTTTGTTTGCTTTCAATAATTTAATAATTTCTTAAAATAATCATTTGTTCTAGACTTTACAATATGTTCGCATCCCTCTCTTAGAGTTATTGTGCCCCTCAAGGGAGGAGCGTCCCACAATTTGAGAAACGCTCTATAATAGCCCCCCCCCCCATTTCTATACCGTTTAAAACGCGGTATATATTTTCTTCTAGCTGATACAAACTTGTACTCTTGTCTTATTTTAGTTCCATTCTAAGTATGATCTCCTATTTAAGTCATTTTAGCAGTGCATTTTATTTTATTATAAAATACAATATATATTGAATTTATGAAGATTATATAAATAAATTATTATAGTATATAAAAATGAAATATATTAAACCGATTTTTTTAAATGCTAAATACTCACATTCCAGTGCCCATTTGTATAGTTCTTCTGTCATGTCAGAGATTTCTTTATTTTCATCTCTAATCCCAAATATTTTCTTCATAAAATCTGTTGACACATCTTGTAATGGGTCTAGATATTCCATTATAGCAGCAGGTTTTAACAAATGCTTTTGGGTTTTGTTTCTCAAATCACGCCATTCTTCACCTTGACTGAAGTAAACATAAATAATAATGAAATGCTGCAAAACAATATATTTTTTACAATACGCAAATAAATAAAAAAAAAAGATATTTTTAATCAATGTCGTAAATAATCAAAAAAAAAAATATATATATTTGAACAAAAATATTTCTTAGCTTCAATTTCTTCAAACCATATGTCACAATTTGTACGTTCCCTTTTCTGTGTAGTGTTTATGCAAGTGGTACTATTTACCTGCCAGACGTTTTCTACTAGTAAGAAATCAGGAGGTTACAATAGCCAGGGAAACATCTGTACATCTTGCAAAGCTCGTTAATTGAAGCACTGACACTGTACAGTGCTGCGTTATCCTGCTTCTGTAAAGTTTTCGGTTTCTCCGAAAGAAAGTGTCACCAGCAGCACTTCTTCCACTTATGCCGTGATCGTGCATTTCATACGAGACAGAGATAACCTGCTGTAATATACGATGGCGCCCCAAACCCTGTTGCCGCATTGTACCGCAGTGGGGCGTGCCATTGAAGTTACTGAACTGGATTTACCACCACGGTGGAGCCAAACTCATGCATGGTGATTATCGTTTTGTGAAACAAAAGTGTGACTCGTCTGAGAATGTGACACTAACCCATTCCTTCATCCGCATGCTTTACTTAACTCAGCAGTATTGCCGAATCATCTGAGTTGAGCAGTTCATGTAAGTTTTCAGAACTAAAATCGTGAACGCAGAGTAGTTGCCACCACTCCACGGATAACGGTTCTCGTCTAAGTGGGAACACCAAGGGTTGTCGTATATATGCTGCAAAGTAGACACAAAAATGGTCCTTGGGCAGCCACCGCTTCTCAATGAATGTGAAGGAAGATTAGAATTGGGCACCTTCCAATCCAAAAACAAGTATCTTAGCCACCATGCCAAAACAATCGTCATCGCATGGAGGCTATTACTGGTTTATATCGATATCACACCACCACACTACTCCCATGCCATTGATTCGGAGAACAGGTAAATGAACGATACCATATTCGTGGCGAGCGTGTGAGCAGTTGCGTCACTTTGAGTGCGACGGCCTTGTGGGTTGCGTCATTTGTATGTGACGGCTTTGTAGGTTGCGTCATCGTGCGTGACGGCTTTGTGGGTTACGTCATCATGTGTGGCGGCTTTGTGGGTTGCGTCATTTGTGTGTGATGGCTTAATTGCGTCATGCGTCTGACGGCTTGGTTGCATTTGTGGTGGATAGATGGCGCCCCGAATGCTGCGGTTCTCTTTGCAAGACCAGGGTCACCAATGAAGGAGGATTAGAACTGGGCACCTTCCGATTTGAAAACGAGTATCTTAGCCACCATTCCAAAACGATCGTCATCGCATGGAAGCTATTACTGATTTATATCGATATCACACCGCCACAAATGTTTTATTCCATGCGTGCTGACTCCGCTCTGGCCACATTAGCACCTCTCAGATTTTTCACGTTTCACTGTTCCAATAATTTGTGTCTGAATTGGTGTACAGTGGACGCGCCTAGGTGGGAATCAGCTGAGCTTTGACGTAGGGACCAACTTGCCTTTCTCTCTTTTCTTACTTTATTATTGCTGGCATACAGCACTTTCGAAGAATGAACAAATTGTGTGACCATAAATAAAAGTGTCAGTTATTTATTTATATAGTTTTTGTTTTGAGTCATGGTACATACTTTGATTCAGACATTATGAACACAGGTAACTGCAGAGCTTTAAAATTTAAAAGATAAAATATTAAGAAGAATTAAAATTATTAGTTAAAAATATTTCGCCAAAATATTTGACTTGAAATCATGATTATTAAATCATGGATGGACTAGGAGGTGGAGGAGACTGCGTTACTGTGTGTGTATATTGCAGTAGTATATAACTAGATTTACATGGATTATTGCGTACGATTCTATGGTCCACACCTTGGTAACAAAACAGAAGTGAAGACAAAAAAGCATTAAATGCGCCGAAAAGGAAACTGTGTCAAGTTTATAGTAACTCTATAGACTATAATTAACCGTCAATTTCTAACAAGAATAAATTAGCGATTTTTTTTAAAAATATATCGGGAGAAAGAGGGCTAAGAAAGATTGTTTCAAAATATAAGTTTCCTAAGTGGTGAGAAAATGTGCGTTTCCTTGAAGAAAAAGGTTCCATTGATGTATTTAAAGGAAGTTACCATTATAAAAAAAAGAAGGAATCCTGATGATGTATGTATTTGTATTCAGTTTCGTTAGAAACAGTACATTATCATTGGTAAGAAAGATAATTTAAATATCGCACTATAATATGATACAAATATGCATTTGGGTATGAAAAAGGGTGAAAAAACTGCATAAAGTAATATCAGTACTTTCTCTTTTGTTTATTCTTACTTTTAAAAATGATTGAATTAATAAATACAATTAATTACATAAGTAGTCTTACTAATTATTTTAACGAAATATAAATTTAAGAAGTGTTATTTTATGCACCCAAACGATTTAAGTGCACGAAGTTCGGTCTCTCGTTACAACGATTTTGAGTTTGAACAGGGGTGCCTAATCGCGGGCTGCATGTGGCCCACAACGAACATTTTTGCGCGGTCTGACAAGTATATAGGCATACAATAAAGTATAATAAAATATCAAAATTTCTCCCAAAATAGGAAAGATGGTAGCAGAGAAGAGATGTCAAGTACCATGACGTAAACATTAAAATTTTTTTTGTTCCTTTATTTATATTTATTACAATATATTATTCGAAATAAAATTACGTTTCGATGAATATAGATTTTTTTTTTGTGACCCTCCTAAAGTTAAACCTTTTTTATTTGGCCCAAGCTAGCATTTGAGTTTGATATCCTTGAGTTTGAAAAATGCACTCTTGATATCTTTTGGGGAGAAAGAGGGGGTCTATTTTTGAAATCCATCGCCAAAAAGTGAACTAATATAGAATCTCATGCATACCTATGTATTTACTGTACAATAATATGTGCTTAACCATATATAGAGATACATGCATGTACATTTACAATGTTATTTCATCTTTAACTTTGACTTTTTAGCATAAGCAGAAACAACCTTAAAATAAAATAACTATATTCATGCTTTGATTATTAGGGAATCTGCGGTCTCTTTACAATACCAACCGAACTACCGAGACATCAACCCTTTAATGAAATACAAAGGGCTTACTTACATTACTAGGAGGCCAGAAGTATTGTACCATTCTTTTCTAGATTCTCTATATACCTTAAGTGTGCTAAATTCAAACCTATAAGGAGTAGTTCCCTCATTTCTGAAAAGTACTTCCAAATCTTCAGCTGTAAAACAAATCACTGCGTCTATTGGTCCCAGCTTCTCTCGAATGATATTTCCGAGTAGCTTACGTTTATCTCTATTGGCTTCATGTTGCCGTTCGACGGAATAGCCACCTAGAGAAAGAGAATGTTTTATATTTTAGTACTCGCAGACGCATATAGTTTTTGTACAATACGGATATCTGAATCTAAATCTGAATAGTAATTTTGAATTGTACACCTAGGCATTCTTTACAATTTCTACAGTATTCAAAGGGTCATGATGCATTGCTCAGCATTCATTCCGAAGTAATCAAAATAAAAAGGTTCATGTTGGCTCTCTTTCTAGAGCGCCCCCCCCCCCTGCTCACGCAAACATTTCGCATACTTAGAGTTTAGTGGCATTTTTCTTCTGCCCATATTAACATTTGCTCCTATATATGTAGAGAGATATGTAGTCATTCTAGACGCCCACGTGGTACAATGATTCCTGTATTCCATAACAAGAACATGATGATACATTGATACACGTCTTTGATAATACTATTTTTGCACTACCTTAAATCATCGAAGGATTCATATACTGAAGAACATCTATTCGTTTATAATGTGATGATTTAAGATGACCTCATACATACACAACTGTTATCCATGGCAATTAAATTCTTGCATGTATGGTTTTCATGATATCAAAGTAATTACAATGCACTCATGATACAGAAAACCCCAGTAACTGTGACACTTTATAGAAAGAGTGTCCATTCTTCGGCACCCCCAGCCATTTGTCTATGATCAAATGAAGTTAGATATTTCCTCTAACCCATACTGCGTTCGAGTACTTTGGATTCCTGTCGCAGATAATAATGTCAGATAGCTGCATATTTAATTTTTTTCTACTTACATAGCCACTAGGGACATCCTAAGGCATGGGCCACCTGGGCTCGGGTCCAGGGCTTCGGCTTTAGGGGAGACTGACAAATGTAAAGTGAAATTCATCACTCCAAAGAACATTGTTCTAGATGTCAATAGTCCAATGACGGTGAGTTTGGCCCTGATGTAATCATTGCTTCGTATTTTGGCGAGTGATGTCCAGCTTGTGTGTGACGGCCTGTATGACCATGGAATCTCAGGATTTTTAATTCTCAAAGAAGAGCTCAGCTGCTAGCACTAACGTCTAATGAAATTTGGAACTCCTGAAGGATTTCAACCAATGAGGACTTGTACTTTTTTTTTTCAATGTCTTCTTCAGAGTTTTAAGGCTGTGTTCACTGTTTTTGGTCTACAACTTCATTTCTCTACAGTTTCTCTGTTTCGATGTTTCCACTTCACAATTACATCCCTCACAGTAGAATTATACTTTTTATAAAATATCCAAAATTTCATGATATGGTTTATCACAAAGGTACCATCCCACTGCAAGCCCATGTTCAAAGTCACTAAGCTATTTTAATTTACTCATTTTCACAAACGCATACATATGACCTAAAAAAATTTTACCAACAATTTTACTGCTTTCGGCTACGCGTCAAATTGCGTCACCTGCCAGATCCCCTTCTTCACTGAGGTTTCCGGATAGTTTGTGCCAGATAGTGCATTTGGATTCTTTTTTTTACCTCTTTATGCTATGGATTCCTTGTTTTAATTTCTCTATTTCCTTTCCAGTGATGTTTTTTGCTTGATTTCATAAATGGGAAAAAAATGAGTATCTAGTTAATTTTTTTTTAAGTTTTAGAAAGTGCAGCATGATATATAAAGAGCTAATTATTTTATGACCATAAGAGCCCTCCATATTAATATTAAGACATTTTTCTGCAGAAATAAAAGAACGTATTACTAAGGATTACTTTGTATTTGGAGAAAACAGTTTGAATCTTAAACTATACATCTATCGTTTGATTTAGTATAATTTTCATAATGAATAAGTGTTTATTTCGTATAATAGTAATTTATGTTTTATATAATGATTTATTTATATTTTGTCAAATAAGGTTTATCTGTTGTTTATATATCACTAGTAGATTAAATCATTCATAAACATTTTTATTTAAACATGGAATTATTGTCGTCTAAATAATAAATGCTTGTGGTGGCTCATATCCACAGAACATAATCCGAGACGCCAGGATTTGTAGTCGTGTAACATAACAACTAGACAAAAGTGATCACCCCTGTCCGGAGGCTGTTACTGGCTTATGTAGATACCTCCGCTATATGCTCTCTATTTATTCCTTTTACATTAAATTCAATTTTATAGTTACCTATGATAGGCAACGTTTGCCATGCTGTTCCAATGAATGGTAGAGATGTCACACTTGGAATGTCCTTAAAGGGTTTTGCCGATTCCCAAGTGACATTGCCGTTGTTTCTGATACTACTGATTAGGAAACTTCTCGAAATATTTACATATCTGTTGGGAAATACTCCATTTCTAAAATTTCTAACCAAAATAATCCGAAATGTTGATCTTACTGGCATATTGTGTAGGTTACCTAAAAACAATAAAATTTATACATAATGATAATGACAACAATTAGATTAATTTATCATAAAATATATTTTAAAATTTCACAATTTTATAAATTACAAGTTACTTATAATTCTTCAATATATATACTCTGTTATAATTTGTAATTAAATTCTTTTTTTTGAATTTTTCAGTTTGTTGATTATTCTTGCATTGAAGCTATATTTTTTTTGAGTCAGACTTTCTTACTATAATTCAATTTCATATAATTCATTTTCTTGATAGTTTTTATTGAGTTTTCCTAAAGTTTTGAAGTTTTAACTCCGAAGCGCAAAAGATTTATTTACAAGCTTACTGAGATTTTTGACATTTTTTAGAAATTCCAGGAAACATAATTGCCCGGATTATTACGTTTCACGTAAAATTTATTTTAAGAGTAGATATTGTGATGAAAATCTCCACAGAATTATAATGGAAAAGTATTACAGCTTCATCTCTATGATAATAGTTGGAAGATAAACAAAAATAATACGCAGAACTTTTTTCTTTCTCATTTAGAACTGGTTTTATGTTATCGAAACCAGACTTTTGAAGATCAATATGAGAAAGTCAAAGATAACTTTAATGTGTTTGTAACGTGTAATGTAATAAAATTTTTTACAATCGCTCGAGAGATCAGTGGTTTAAACAAAGGTGAGGTTTGAATGTTGACCCCCCACCCCACCACTGACCAATTGATATTTTTAACTTTTACCATAGGTGTTACCCATCGCCACTCTCACCTACTTGCTTCTTAGTGTGTAAACCCTTTCAGAGATTTATATACGCTACTGGTCGGGATAAGTAACAGAAGACTAGGAAAGTTAAATAATTTTTTAATTTCTTTTCAACCGAAGTTAAATTATCAGCTAGAGAACAATATTAACTTCGTCTATTTTAAGATAGTTTATTATAAATTTAAAAAAATTGAAATGTTCCTTTTTGAAGTTAAGCATAATGGAAAGTATAAAAAGGGAAAGAACCCCTAATATTACAACAATAATATTATTCGAAAAACACTGAAAATTATTTCAGTAAAAGTATTACAAGAAAAAGAGAGAGAAAAAATAAAGACAAAAATTGTATGTAAAATTTTGACTTGAAAAAGTTATTTTGAATTTTTATTTATTTATCTTGAAAATGTCTAATTAATATATTTTAAACGCAAGTTTAGCCACACGAATGTTTTGGAATTTGAATCTAAGTGCAAGTTAAGAATAGAAAAAAAAAAGTATTCATGAAACTTTAACTAGGAAAGAGTCCTTTTAAAATACTACGTGGAATTAAACGTCTTAAAAGTATGATAAGAAAAAAAAATTATACACATGAATACAAATAAAGTTAAATTTGAGGCTACCAAGTTTAAAAAAAGCAAAACGTTCTATTATAACAATGTCTATCTTCTAAACGAAAAGAATAGGGAAAAATTGAAGTATTCCTAAAAAAAGAACAATAATAATAATAATAATTAAGAAATTGATATTCGTAGAAAAAACATCTGTTTGTAATAAATGATATACAAGTAGTGTGAAAATTTACAAAAATTACGGTTTATTTTGTACTATCAACTTTCAAAAAATATTTCTTCATCAACATAATTGAATTACATTTATAACAGAGTATCGAAATTAACTTTTTTTATGATTCAGATAACTCACATCAAAAGAAATACAATAGAACGTCGTTTATCCGAACGTTTATTATCCTTAGTGTAAAATATCCGGACCAATTTTTTTTTGTCAACTACATGTAGTGTGTATGAATATATTTTCGAACAGTCTAATGCTCAGCAGTTGTTTTAAGTGAGGCTAAAAGTGACATCTGGCAGAAAACGACGAAGAAAGTGTTGTTGCTTTTGCTGAAAAGCTCAATATGAAAGACGCTTGCTACATGTTAGCCGTAACGTGGGACTCGCTCGAAAGACAGAGCCTGAAAAATACATGGAATAAGTTGTGGCCAGATTTAGAAGGCAAAAAAGATTTCAATGACGATCACAGAGAGGAGATTACCGACTTTATCTAATCGATCCCACGATTTCAATAATGCGATGAAGATTAGAAACCTGGATGGTATGCGATGCAGAAGACTGTCGACGATGCAACGGATGACAACGAGGACAACAACAACAACGAAAGTAGCAAGGGTCCATCAAATGTGACGCGTTTTCTGCGTTAAAGACAGCTATGGTGTGGTACGAACAACAATCAGAGTGTTGTCCTACTCAACTACCGCTGCTGAAGAAAATCAGAGACCTTGCAGCAAAAAAACGAAGGTGTACAATGGTACAGCGAAAAATAAATGATTATTTTCCCAAATGAAGGTAAAATTGCGACATTTTACACCTATTTTGCTTTTTCTTCAAGCACGTTTCCCGAATATGATGATTTTCAATATTCGTAAAGTGCCCGGTTTAATATACAGCATGGATCGCATTCGGTTATCCGAACGGTGTCCGGTCCCAATTGATTCGGATAAACGGCCTTTTACTGTAAACATTTTGTCGTACAATTGCTAATAAATATCAACTTGTCGTGTTAAGTGGCTATGTAATACTAGCCTTTACCCTGTCGCTTTGCTGGGTATTTCCCACTAAATTCAATTTTATTTATTTATTTATTTTACTTTTATTAAAGAAATAGTTATATTTTTTACTGTTTATTTTTGTGTTAAGAAAAATCTTTAAGTGATGCATACTCAATAACATATCAAAGAGCATTACTTGCTGAGTGGAATAATCTTCCACACGATCAGCTTAATAATTCGATGTTAAGCATCACTTGGCGTTATACGGGCAGTATTTCATCGCATATGAGACATACAATGTATTAACCATCATACCAACCTTGAAATATTACATTTTTGTCAATGAGTGCTTTTTATAATTGCTCCAGGGAGCAAAAATAGTTGTTTATATCAATGATATCATACATATATCCAGTCCTTTTTTGTCCTTTATCTTTTGTTCAATAAATGGGCTTTATGAATAAGTCACGTTTGTTTTGTTTTTGAAACATTATTTGTCGGGATTGGCGTTATCCTTAATTTACGGACAAGAGTGTATCTTCTAAAAAGTAATGTTAAATTGAACTTTTTATAATAACTTTATTATTTTTTTAGAAAAAATATAAAATATTTATGGCTTAAGTTAAAAAAATAATGGAAAGTATAAGACGACTACGTATGTATAATGTACAACAGTGGCGCACACAAGGGAGGGGTCCTAGGGGTCCGGACTCCCCCCCAAAGCCCTTGATTTTTTTTCCGATTGATTATAATTCTAAGTATGTAGTACGTAAAATTTAACTAAGTATTTGTTATTAATGATTAATTTTATTAAGTAATGCTAATTATTTATTCAATAATTAGTTTTTTACTGTGTTTTGTTCCCGAAAATCAACAAAATCAAAAGGAGCATGATACAAGATTGGTGA
>BMAV01007061.1:0-27765 GCA_019973955.1 Trichonephila inaurata madagascariensis
GTAACTGATTAAATTCAAAATTGGAAAATTGTACGAAAATAACATATTTTTTGAATCAATCAGTTAAATTATCTGAAATATTAAATTTTTAAGCTGCTTTCAACTTAATTCTAGAATTATTACAAAATGAATAGTAAATATTTAATTTTAGAAGATACGCGTATATTTAACGAAAACAAATTTTTAGAGAAACGATATCTATGTAAAAAGATAAATAATAATAAAAAATTAACTGAAAAGTAGTTAATCAGGTACTCTTCAGTTAACCGGGCGCAAATGTCGCCAATTGTGAACCAAACGCGAGCCAAGTCGCCAAACGAAGTTAATGACAAAACAGTCAATGGAATAAAAGTTGAAAACGTTCAACTATAAACAAATATTAATAAATAGTAAGCAAAATAAGTTCAACTATAAAAATGTTAATGAATGGCAAACAAAACAGTTTTATCCAGAAATAATGCTTATAATTATCGGTTTTTCCAGAACACGGGGATGTTCTTGACATTTTGCTCAGATGGATCGTTTACTCCTCGTCTTTTCATAAAAATTAAGCAAGTAATTTTCATAATTTTTTAAAACAAAAATATTAAGATGTAAGGGAAAAAAAAACGAAAACGTCATTTGTTTCTCATGAATTCAGATAATAGCACATGGCCCCAAACGAGCATTCTCCTTATGGTTGTAAGAAATTTTGGCGTAATTCTACATTATTTGGCGATTTTTCGCTTGAGCCCGCCTAACGGAAAAGTACCATTAATCAATTTACTTATAAAATATAAAATATTTGGTACACTTTTTATACTACTTATACACTATACTTTTTATACACTAATATCAACTAAAAATTAAAAAAAAATATTTGTGTTATCCTATGTTGCAGATTTATAACACATAAAGTTAACACGACAAGGAAATTTTAAGAAACTTCAATGCTACCTGTTAAAATTTCCAACATCACTGCTGATATTCTACATATATTCAAACTTCCAAATCAAATCTTTATAAAAAGTCAATCACATGTTAACAAATTTAAAATTACCATGAAAATTGAATCAGAGTATTATGTAGAAACAAGTTTTCTTGGCTGAATTTTTATGGTTTTTATAGTAAGAGAGAGAGAATATAATACTTTTGTATCATTAATATAAACACACTTGTAAACAAAACTTTTAAACAAATAAATTGCAGCATTTTAAGGTATCCGACTACGTTCGGAACCGTGATTTTAAAAAGGCGCATAAATGGATAATTTTCATGATATTTAGTGTCACTTAGATTAGAATACATGTATTAAATTGTTTTAAGGACATTTTAACAAAAAAAATTATTTAAATATAATATTTCGGCAAAAAATTCTTAGAATAATCTTTTTTCAAAATGTTCTCCTTTTGTGAAAAATGCTTCTATTATAATAATATTTTACCTGTATATAGCTCAGACCTCTGTACAGAGGCTCAACTATGATTTTTGAAAAATTCACATTATTTTCAGAGTTACTACATATTGAAATAATTTTCGGCATTTTTTCTTAAAATTTCTCCCCTCTGTTGTCGTAAAACATGGATAAACCCACTTCTAAGTTATATATTTCAAAAATTCTAGTTGAGCCTCTGTATAGAGGTCTGAGCTATATACAGGTAAAAGATAAAAAAATGTTGTGTGTGTGATCTTCTCATACTTCTTTTTTCATAATTTCTCTGCAATACGTTAATTGTTACCCACCCGACATCCAAATTGAAATTATTGACCTACATACTAAAACTGAAAAGCATATAAAGTAACTAAACTAAAAGCACTAAACTGAAAAGCCCATATAAGGAACTTATATCAACTGCAAGGGATGATGAATTTTGGAAAGTTGTACCAACAAGTAATTTTCCGAATTTGTACGGATATTTTTGTAGGGTTGAATCAACATGCTTGTGAACAAATTTTCCTATTATGAGTATAATAAAGTCAAAAATCTCTCTTAAAATTAACGGACACACACTTAAAACAATCTTATTTTGTTAATATCTTCGGGAACTAGTCCTAATACAAATAACTTGGTAAAAAAAAACTAATTTAAAAACTGCATTAACCCTCTAAGCGGTCTGCACTTAAAGTCTTGCCATTCTGGAGATGCTTCAAAAATGCACTGCACATATTTTTTTTGCTTTCAGGTGGGGTTCTCAAAAGCGGTTGAGCCGTATTCTTAAGAATGCGGCTTGGCCGCTTTTGGGAATCTTGCTTGAATGCAGAAAAATCATCTCTGGAATGGCGGAATTTTACTTGCAGACCGCTTGGAGGGTTAAGAAAGTATTAACTGCTTATGAATATAGAATTAAATGTTTCAAGTTACTCATTTTATTTTGTACCTAACCGAATTGATTGAACCCGTAAAAAGTTTGTGTTAACAAAAAAATCTGTTTGTACGTTTGTCTTATTTATTGTATTTTTTAAAATTTCCACTACTTAAATGTGCTTTTTGCGTAAAAATTCCATAATAAGCCTATAAGTAACATTTTTTCATCTTTTCATATTTTTTGTTTGATAGAAAAGTTGGTAGTGTCACGCATAATTTTTTTATCGTATAGTGGCATTCTTAACAAAAAAGTTGGTCACCCCTGCTCTAGAACTATTGGACAGATTTAAGGAAAATTTGGTTTGTACATAGGATTGCTATAATACAAAAATAACTATTCAATAAATATATTATGCACGCATGATCGTAAGTAATACTCATTGGGATCCGAATGTATAAAACAATGTTTTCAAAATAGAAATAAAAAAACAACAGGTAATAGGGGTATGATATTTTCTTACAGATATACTGGCCTTGCATTGTGATTTTATATTAGAAATAAGGGAGTTTAGAGTTCTTGTAGAAATTGGTACCACTCTTTCAGCAACGCCGTTTTTAGGCCTTGGATGGCTCTTGAAGGGGGCTTGCAAGTTGTAAATTGCCCTCTCCAGAGCATCCCTAGACATATTCAACAGGGTTGAGGTCTGGAGATTTGGCTGGTCAATCCATCCAGTGAACATTCTCATTTTCCAGAAGTTTGTCAACAAGATGAGATCTATGTGGTCTCGCTTTGTCATCCATTGCAATGAAATCGGGACCAACTGCCAGGTTCCAAGACCTGATACCTGTGTCTCACAACAGTAATAGTGCCTCTTGTAAAGACATGGAGGTGTGTGAGACCTAGACCATCTATCCTCTGCTGCCGTAATGGTCAATTTCTCCGACATTGGAGGGCAGATAGCGGGTCCCTGGTTCTCTCCGAAGGAAAGTACAGAGAGAATCTATGTTTAGACTGAACCGGGACTCATCAGTGATGAGAACGGCGTGTTGCCCATTTATCTATGTTCCAACTCTATCATCTCTGAGCGGGACGTAAACTGCAGGTTTTCTTACAAACAGCCTTCTCTTATGAAGTCTTCAGGAAACAGTCATCCTTGAAACCCGGTTTCCTGTGGCCGCATACAATTCACCAGAGAGCTGAGAGGTGTAGCATCCCGGTTACTCTTCACTATAATGAACAAGCTAGTTTAACTAGTAACCTGTAACTAGTCTTTAAGGTAGTTGGAGATATTGATAAGCATCAACGTGTGAAGATAATTATCTTTAGGTTGCATTAGAACTTTTTAAATCATGAAGGTTATATTAAGATAATCTTCCTGATTCACAAACATGAACAATATTAATCATGTAACCAACATGGCGCATTTATTAATAATCAAGCAATGGATATTCTTCACGATCTTCAAATGTAAAGAAAATAATTTTCGTTCCTATATTATGTTTTATTACATAAAATAAAATTTTTTCAATTCCTTAATCTTTCAATTTAATGTTCTAGTAAAATTTTTCACAATTAGAGCTGGTTAATAACATTAGCTTAAAACTAGCATGAAGTTTTCTACAGTCAAAAATTCCTTTCTATTTAATGTATCCAAGCAATAAAGATCAAATGATAGGAATATATTTAGTGAACAACTGTAATGTGAACACATTTTAATTGAACAAGGTCATTCTTGAGATTCTTACTGATTTTACTACGCCTATTTCTTCATTTTAAAAAGAAATAGATATTTTGAAAATGATGTATGGTTAGCTTTAATAAATTCAACACATTTAATGATTTATGTATTTTTATCCTTTCAAAAAAATAACTTTAATAAACCAAACCTTAATATATGGTCAAGCTTTACGCAATATGTTAAAAGTTATCAATTGTCTATGCCTTATTCCTATAGTTAAATGTTCATTTTTCAATGAAAATTTTTATTTTCTTTAAAAATATTAGGAATAAATTGAATGGATTAGGATGACTTTTTTAACAACAAAATAATTTTAGCGTTTTCAATTTATAAGACCCGACTCTCTCTAACTTTTCATTTTAATATTTAGTAAGAAATCTTATCAAAAGATGTTCTCAGTTACCTAGAATAAAACTGAAAAGGTATACACTTTCGTTACATAAACATGTACGTACAGCATTAGTTAGTTTTTATTACAGAATCAAAAGCAATTTACGCTTTTGTTCACGATAAAACGCATTTTTATATAAATAATAAAGTTGTTTTTTGCATACACATAAGTGTGTAAAAAGAGGTATTGAAATATTACATGATTTATTTATTCAAGAGTGTATAAAACACCTTTTTATCATTTGATGAATGTTGAAATCTGTATTTGAAAGACTTAATAGAACTCACTGAAACTCGAAAGATTTTAAAAATATTTAGAATGAAAACGAAAAAGAAGGTAAGAAAGTTAAGAAAGTTTAAAATAGTTTTGTGTGCATTGCTTATAACTCAATTTTTACGTTTTTTCCCTGCTTATTTATCCATAATTAAATAAATTTAACCAGTGATAATGAATAACGACCAGCGTTCACTAACCTTTAACATCTATGATTATATAAAATAAATACAAAATATTAAGATTAAATTAATTTTAGCTAATGTTAAACTTGTTACAACTGTTAGAGTTAAAAGATTTAACAGGGTATACATGTCTTTCCATAGAATCCCATTATTAATAAAACCGTTATTATAAAAGCAGAATAAAAACTGCTAAAAAATCGTTGAACAAGAGCTTTAGAAAATAAAATTTTGAATATATATATATATATAAGAGTTCTCTTACAATATATCTTTTATTTTGAAACAATTCCTCGTTATAAAAGAAATCTTGATCAGTCTTGTAAAAGACTACATTTGTACACCAGTCCATTTTTAATTTGCCAATACACCATGTATTATGTGAGCTATATCTTAAAAAAAGAGTCAAATAAATCTGGTGAAAGCTAAAAGATAAAGAAATAAATAGTATGCCCCGAGAATCGATTTTGGATTCTTTGATTAATACAAGAGAAGGATTAGGAAGAGGAAGTAATAACACGCCAAGAGAAATGCTAATGAAAAGGATAACCTGGAAGCAAATTAGTCAATTAAATAGGCTTAAGATAATCTAAGGAAGCTCTCATTTTTCTTTTTGCAGTTTTTATACCGGAATTTTTTGAAAAAGGACTGTATAAAAATCACGGTACCGAAGACATATTAAAAAATAAAAGGTAATAAAATAAGTAAATAAATAATACATAATGATTCGAAGATGTACTCCAGGAATAGAATACAAATTTCTACTAGTTGACAATACTTTTTTTTGACTTAAAAAACAATGAGCCTGTAATTTATTCATGGATTATGAATAAAAGAAAAAATGAGTAAGAAACTATCATATTTATTTAACGTTATCAAATCCAAACATAGTATAATTTGAAAACCTATTAAGAGAAAATGCACTTTCATTCGTAAGAATTAAAAGAATGAGAAGCAACATAAAGCAGGGTATTTGTGCCTTTAGTACTGTATTTTCTATATGAAGAACAACTATTTTTCCAAAATCACTTTGTGATTAAATTTTCGTCATCTATTCCATTTCTTTTATAAACAGCAAGAAAGGTTCTCAATTCAGTTATGCATTACAAATACACTGAAGTGCCACTGAATTAGGGATACCTCTACCTAGCAAAGAGTTTAGGCATAGATTCAACAAGTTTCTGGAAACGTTCCACCGGAATGACTTGCCAAATATTGACTAAAGCTGTCCATAATTCAGTAAGGTTCGTTGGTGCTGCGTGATGTTCTTTTACGCTTTGTTCTAAAACATCCCAAACAGGCTCAATAGGATTTAAGTCTGGGCTTCCAGGTAGCCACTTTATGACAGAAAAGCAAAGGAATATTCATCCAACCAGCCTGTAGCCAACCGGAATTGTGAGAGGTACAGTTGCCTTGCTGGAAAACTCTATTACCGTGAGGATAACAGAACGGCATAAACGGATGGAGGTGATTACCCATCAACTCTTCGTACCGAATTGCACTGAAGGAGGTTGGTACGCACCAAAGATCACAAACAGTGCCGTGATAAAACATCCCAGACCATAATTGAGCCCCATGCTTTTGTACAGTTCCAACCTGGAATACAGGATCCATGGCTTCATGAGCCTGACGCCATATTCGGAATCGAGACTCATTATTCCATGCTACTCGTTTCCACTCCTCTACACTCCAGTCTCTATGTTCTTTTGCCCAGGCAAGACGTGCAGCCCAATGGGGAGCATTGAGCAATGGTACTCTCGTAGGTCGACTTCTCCCGAAACCCATATAGTGAAGCGAGCGTCGCACAGTCCGTTTACTGACTATATGACAGGCACCGTCATTCAATTGGGTGGTAATTTGAGCTAATGTTTGGCTTCGCTGGCTAAGTACAATACGCCTGAGTCGTCTTTGACAACGCACAGTCAGGGCTAATTGTCCTTTGCAGTTTGCCCGATCATTACTTTTTTGTCCCCCATTCATGTATTCTTGATATATTCTTGACATGTAAACCTTGAAAATACTAGCTGTTTGACGATTTCGGAAATAGCGATGCGTCGACGATTCCATGCGTCACGCGCCTACAATTTGTCCGTTATCGCAGGGGTCTAAATCAAGCAGTTTACACACACTGGTAATTTCAACAACTAATTCGGAACAACCATAGTACGCGCTATATATGCAGTTACCACAGCACCTTAACTTGAGCATAAATGATGTGCAGCGCTACACAATTTGCATAGCCCTTGCTATCCCTAATTCAGTGGCACTTCAATGTAAATTACCTAAAATATAAAAATAAATTACAAAGAAAAATTAAATTTAAGAATTAGAAGTATATGTTAATAACATATTTGTGGAGGTTGAGATGAATAACATTTGAATGATGTTTTGACGATATATGTTATAGATATTTAAGTAATAATATATAAAAATAATATCCTATTATGGTAACAGTTACACTGAAATGATTATTTTCATATAGTATTAATTAAAATCCAGTAGTGAATAATATCCTTAATGTTTAATTCAGGAGCAAATAGAAACGTGAGTTCTTTCCTAATGTTAAATTAGCCTAGAAATAAATTTTTGAAGGCAAATTAGAGTTAAAAATGTATTTACTAGTAATTTGTAATTTTTGTGCATTATAAATATCACAGTAATGGAAGAAATTTCGATAAATGCTGAAAAACTTAGAAAAGAATAGATTCGGCTAATGTGATCGAGCTGCAAGCTCCTAGTCAAATATGAAAGAAGGCAAGCAAATTCGTAATCTTAATCTCATAGCTGGAAAGGTACAATGAAGAAAAAATGTGTGTGTGTGCGTATGACCACATGGTGGAAGTAAAAACTTCTGATTTATTCTGGGAAAGAGAATCCAATTGTTCGAATGTACTACATTTTCTTTTACAGCATTTTCGCAAGCGCGGTTCTCTAAAACAAAAGGAGAGAGTTAATGCTTTTTCATAATTAATGCTTTTATTTTCTCATACTTGATTATCATCACTAATATAAATCAAAATATTAGCAATTTTCTCGCCAATTAACTTCATTAAAATTTCGGATTTTAATACTTTTGGCACATTTTTGTGCTTAATTGCTCTTTCTATTGAATTAAAAAATAGATCCCGTACACACACACATACACATGTTGCACATTTCTTCTTATCTTCAATCTCCTACACAAGAATCTTTTTTCTTCTAACTATTTTCGCTTGCCCTTCTCTCGTTAACTCGCTGTAGTTGAGTGGAAGTGGGCTGCATGACAGCAATATTAAAAAAAAAATTAATGGGGAAAAAGTCTGCATGAAATTTTTACTTAAAAACATCACGTGCCCCAAAAGTTTTAATTCAATCTAATCACGCGTCGCTGACCCGAGAACGATTATTGACTAGACCGAAAAAAGCCAAATGACCATAACGCACTCGAATTTGACGATTAATTTAGATTCCCTCTTCAGCAAAACGCGCCTAAAGAAATTAATGATCACTATTAAACTAATGCCGTCTTGTTGACATTGACCGCAGAACACTAAAGAGAGTTGGGAAATCTAATCTCATAGATTCAAGTGAAAAAGTTCGTCAGGAATTTGAAGAAGTTTTGAGATGTAATATCAGAACAATGAAAGCACACAGTGAACTTCGAAATCTTGGTTTCATGGCAGAATTACTGCTTGTAAATCAAACGTTACCACAGCCAATTTCAAGCGTCGTTTTCAATGGTGCAAAAGTCGACAATGCTGGAGCCTTGATTACTGGCGTCACGTGCTGTGAAGCGACGAATGAAGGTGTGCTATTTGGCAATTTGATGGTAGAGTCTGAATTTTAGATTGTGCCTGATGAACGCTCTGAAATTTACTATATTGCGCCGCAAATGAAATTTGGATGTGGAGACATAATGTTTGAGGGTATTTTTCATGGTTCAGAGAGGATTCATTCCTGTTTCAATGTAGTCATGCTCTTTTCCATATTGCTCGATTTAGGCTGACATGGTTTTCTGACAGGGATGTTCTAGAATTAGATGGACTACTCAGAACCTAGACTTGAATTCCATTGATAGATATTGCATGATATAAATTAGAATATCGACTGCAAGCGAGATTACGAACGCTTCAAGTCGATAAAACAGCAAACCCAGTATTCTAAAGCAAAAACGGAATGCAATTTCTGTTGCACATAAATGATTAGCCTTCTCCAAAGAATTACAGCTGTTATTACTACAAAAAGTTGATCAACCTTACACTTATATTTGACTTAACTGGGGGAAAGCAAACATGTAGATGTCCGAATACTTAAAATCATATATATTAGCACACAAAATAAATCAAAGCCTCCTTAAAAAGAAATTTGATTATCTCTAAATTCCGCATGCAAACTTTTTTGTACCATCAAATCGAATTACATTTTCTAGGCCATTCCATTCTGTGAAATGCTCTTAAATGACATTTACTTAACATTGCATTTTCTTGGAAATGCAAACAATAGTGCTGTTACATTGTTGTCTTACAGCCAATTGGACTACTTTGAATGTGTTCACAAAGTCAAGATAGGCAAAGCTTCTGATCATAAAGCGTGATATGCTGCTATCTGCAACGTTGAGACATGATTGAGCAAAAGGGGTTACTGCGAAACCAAGGTGCATGGGTGCCAGACAAGATTAGATGGTTGTGAGACAGACCAAAATAATCATTGCCCGCTGTTTAACATGCTGTAGTCTCTTCCATACCCCTTATAATACATTCTACCATCTCACAGAGCTTATTAGTGGTGGGGTTACACTCACAATGGCTTTTAAGACATCTGCATTTCATTCCACAATATCGACATAGTCATCTACAGAGGTGTTGTTGCATATATTCTTCCAACAAGGTCACCAAATCTTTCGCCAATTGCCATAACAGACATTCAAGACCTCGAAATAGGCGCATATTCTTTTTGCTGTAAATATTCATTTCCTGGTGCTCCGTACTTTTTGTTCATAAAACACACCCACCTGTTTCTGTGAATTGATTAATGGTAGAAAAGAATGTTCAGACTTAGGTTTAGATTCCAAAAGGAAATTTCATTCGCTTTCTTTTCCTTTGATTAACGATTAAAAAATCTCTTTATAGAAGTAAATTTACAGGATGTTTCATAGATTTAATTTTTTAAGCCAACATGTTTTAGTTATATTCTAACAGTATTTTCTGGTAAAGGATATTCAATAAGGGAATACAGTAAGAATGATATCAGACGATACATCAATATTTTGATTATTTCCTCAGCATAAAGTTGTGTAGGCCTCAATTTCATCATATATTTCAACAAGATTAGTTTCCTTATGATTCATAGAATTTTTTCATGACTAAATTTAACAACCTTGTCATGTATACTTCAATCAACAAATCCTGTCTTTCGAACCTAGCTCTGAGACATTGAATAATTTGATCATAGTTTTCAACTGAGGCAAGAAAAGAATTTTCAAGATCTTTTACATGAGATTTTTCAGCAGTTGATGAAACAGATTCTGACATTTATTCTCGGAACTACAACAGGTTCTTCATGTGTTTTTCTAAATCGACCACTGAAACATAGCCATTTTCCCTAATATCACAATTATATTTTGGAAAATCCGAATTAATGATTCAAAATGTTTTATTGACACTACCCATATTTTCTACATTATAACATCTCAATGTTTTCTGAATTTTTGTTTTACGACGTAAGTATCTTTCCTTATGGGCATCAAATACTTTTACTGCTCAATCAAAAATTCTTCTTTTACACATTTAACTTCTTTTTTCTTAAAATTTAACTAGAGCCATTTTTCATCTGACAGGCAATTTCGATTTCTTCAACATTTAATGTTTTAGTTTTGGTTTCTCTACACAAACATCTCTATAAATTATTAATGATTCTAGTAAAAATTCTTCTTAAAGAAGTGTGTAAGAGTTATCAAAATTATCCATCATAAATATTAATTTAATAATAAATCAACTTCTTATTTGCAAATAAGAAGGTATTAAGACAGTCCTATCATGGATGCCATATAATGCAGCATTATTTTTTTTATATAGAAAAGGAGAAGGTAAATTCCTTTTCCCTTGCTTTTTATTTCAGGGACCTTGAAATCTTTTCTGGAAGCAAACACTAAAATCTAAATTTTCACACGTTATTTAATCGATTACATTCATCTGATGCAAAATAAAATTGAGCTGTCTTTGGGAAAGGTTCCACCTTTCTTTGACCTTCATTGCATCTACCCTCCATTCTTCATTGTAACCCTCTCCTTGACGTTCACTTTCCATCTGAATGTTGACCCCTTTTTCTTTTGACCCCTCCTACACTTTTCATCTTTTCAATCTTTCTTGCTTTCTGGCCTCCATAGAGGCAAAACTCCGGATATTGATCTTCTAAATTATTCTATTTGGAAAAAAATTGTTTTATTCATTTTCTCTTTTCCTATTTCAGTTATTTCAACTTTTTGTTACTTTCTCTCCCTCAAAAACTAAACTCTCCTCTCAGCATTAAAATTAAATTCCTCGTAAGACCTGGACACGAACCATAGTCCACTCTTTCCTATCATCCATTCTGTTTATTGTCTACCTTGGGCAAAATTTTGGGAAAAGTTTTTCTTAACACAAGAAGTTTAAAATCTAGATTTCAAATAACCATTATCCATGGCTTACAATTTAGTTTTCAGGGAAAACCCACAAATGCACTCAGATCGTGAACAATTAAATTCAACACTTTAAAATCACTAGAAAAAATTCACAGTTTCTACTTTTAATAATATAAAATCTGACTTTGATTAAGTTGATTGGACAATATTCTTTAATATTTTTTCATACCTGATATCCTTTTACTGAAATCTACTCTTACCTTATCGGTAGGAACATTATCTGGGTTGAATAATTTTTTTGGTATAAAAAAGCATCCCTTTCGGCTTGTCTATTGTGTAGTACTTTGACCCCCACACACTTTGTGGAATATATTTACTTTAACCCATCCTTTCACTTAGTACTGAATTCTTTTTACAAGCATTCGTAGGCAGTCTAACCATTGTCTCTTTCGATTTCCCCAAGAAACAGCTTAAAAATCACATCAATGGCGCGCGTCTTAAGTTTTATTAATACTAAATAATCTTATAAGAAACTAAATAGCACCATCTCCAAAAATGTTTCGGTTGTTTTCAGGTGTCTTCTGATTCAGAGCCGTGGCTCACGTGGTAGTTCAATCTCAGGGAGAAACTCTATTTTCAAATATGTTCAAGCAGCATTCCCCGTTCCGAATTTTATAAATATATTTGGGGCCCAACATAGGGAATCCTTTACTTTGGATCCCTTAAATTTAGTCTGTCAGAGAGAAAAATTTTCATATCTCCATCCACTTCCAAAGAGTAGATTTTTTAACTGTTTGCATTTTCCCCTGATGAAGCTTTGGAATGTGTCAAGCTAATTGTCACTAACGGAGAAAAGACATGAGAGTTGTGTTTCTAACCTTCACTCAAATTCAAAAACTTAAATCCATCGAAAGATGTTACCTTTTAAAAATCATTAAAACTTGCAAAAACTCCCTAAAGATGCACTTAATATTCTTCCCCGGATACCTCCTGTTCATAACAGTATTTACCCCATTATATTTTAAATTCCAAATTTGTAACACACAACAAGCAAGGTATCTTCCAGGTTTGTTTCCCTGTTTTAAATATGGATTGCTTCATTTCTCTTCATATTCTCTTTCCTGAAGTTAGGTTCTTTTCTTTTAACATTTACAAAGGTCCCTAGGAGGAAATTTTCTCTGTCAGCTCCAAAATAGGTTTCTATACTGGTTTCTCAGAGTGCGTTTTTTACCATGGTTCTCTCTTTTCAGGTTCTACCTTTTTAAGGTTAATAATTATGATACTGTTTGTCAAGAAGAGTTTCCCATTTTCGGTATCTTTGTTGATCAGTTTACCATAATATCAAAACTCCCACATACACTGACAACCTATATCCTCTATCTTATTACTTAATTAATTTTATGACAAACCTAGACTTAACTCCATTAAACAGAATCTATCTCAATATAATCATTTTTTCTTCAACTTACACAGGTTTAAAGCTCTGAATAGTAACATATTTAATTATATTTCGCAAACTTCTGGGCAAAATAATATTTTCATGAGAGCGGGGTCTCTGTCCTAGCTCGACCCTGGGGTACCTCGCCTAAATACAAAAGTTCTAAATAATTATTTCAAAAAATTTACACATAGCTGTGGGACTTCTTGGAATGATTGTCAAATTTCTTATTAGAAACCTCAGCATTAATCTCCTCCCCTTTTAAGGCAGTTTATTTTTTTCTTATCAATCATGACTTTTACCCTGTTTACCTTCCTTGGTTTAAGTTGATTTCCACTCCTAAATGTTTGTCGTTCTCCCGTTGGTTCCGATCTCTTTTTTTTTCACTGCATCCTTACGGTCAAATTCCATCTTAAAAAATTCTTCACCGGTAGAAATTCTCTCCTGGTTATATTCTACTTTTCTAACTTATATGATTCATAATAAGTTTGTAACGGTCCTATCCGCTAACCTTCAACTAATCCTCTTAGGGTAAAATTGTTCTTTTTAACTGTATGTTCTATTGAAAACTTTCTTCCAAAAAAGAAGACGTTATTTATGCAAATGAGTGGTTCTATTTAAGCTTTGACATTAAGGTACTAGATGTTAGTCGACGGATAGTTTCTGGATGGTCAATTATTGATAATTGGAGAGTAAGTTATAAAATTGAACTTAACAATTACGACCGGAGGTAGTACATGAAAGAGATTTACAGTGAATTATAACGTAAGTCTAAGGCTCCAAGGTAAAGAATTGGGTAAATTATACTTATAGGTTAAGTAGCCTTAAACCGTGCGATTGCTTTTCTAATTAGTTACTTAGTGCATTTTCTATCTTTAGTTGTGTGGTTTAAGTCAAAAGATTAATAAATTTGAATTTTAAACTTGTTATGTCTGATCTTTATTCGAACCTCCACAAACACCAACTACCCCTAGTCGGTTATCATAAGTTATTTTCTAGTTTCCATATTTTGTTATCTATCCGCGATAGACTACTGGTGTAATTTAGTCTCCTCGCCTCTGCTATTTTTTCAGAGTTTTTTTTAAATACTCTATATTTTTTCTGTTTGTACATTGTTTTTTTTTGTATTGTTTCCTGTATATTTCGGAGGACCGGTTGGTAGCTCTAAATCTTCACTGTAAGCTCTATCCTCTGGAGTAAATAATTACAGTCAACCCCCTCCTATAACGCGGTGAGTGCGTACCGCGTTATAGGGGCCCGCTATAAAACTCGGATTTAACCGTACAAACCAGGCAAAGTGCGCGTTCTATGGAAACCGTCTACCGCTTTTTATGGAACCAAAAAAAACCTTTTTTTGTCTTTTCCTTTCATTTTTTTTATCTACGCCATGCATCAGTGCGGGCCCCGCAATTTATTCCTCGATCAGTGTATAATCACTACTTTTTATTTCATAAAAAAAACTAGATTTCAAAGGGGAGAGGTGGTGGCAAGTTTTTTAACATAAAATAAATACAAAAAAAAGAAATTTTAATGTATTACACTTCCAGATGTTTAAATTATTTACACTATTTTAAGCTTATTAAAAAATTTGTAACAATGTGTTTTTTTTGCTAAGCAGAGATCCGGGGGAAAAAAAAACTAACACTAATATACGTTATCCCCTGGCAACCACATTTCGCACGATAAAAATATCAAAGAAACGTTGTTGAACGGAAACCGCGTTGAAATTACCGCGTTATAGGAGGGCTGTCGCAATTTCAGCTCCGCGTTATATAGAAACCGCGCTCTGAGAGTACCGCGTTATAGGAGGGTTGACTGTATATAAATCAATTGCATCCTCATGTACGATCGTCTTCTCTGTTTACAAAATTATAATTAAATTACAGCTATGAAAACAGTTAGTAGATGTTATTTCAGTCAAAATAATGATGTTTTTGAATTTACAACATATCTGTGCCGAAATTCACAGAAATAATTGACAACATCTTGAAGAGATTTGATGACCAGGAGCCCCTAAAACTTTTTCCATACCGCAATTTTTGATTGATTCGAATTTAAAGTTTGGAACATTATCGTTTTTTCAGCCACGGAAGGAATACGTGGAAAAACTGAGAAAGAACCTAAATACAAAAGTTCTTCTATAACAATATTAATAGCACGCTAATTTATAACCTAGACATTAGAAAGAACTGTATTGTAACCAAGATAAAGATTCATTCCATCCAGATTTTATTCACTACGGAATAATAATAACACACACGGCAGCCATTTCTTTTCTTTCTATCTCAGGAAATACCACGTCAAGGCTAATACAATTTTTCTTGTGTGACGTCTTAACCAATTCTTTTCACGTCTCCTTTTTCGCTCGGAATGTAGGAGGAACTGATGAAGAACGATGAGCTGAGAGATGATTGATGACTTACTGCGGGGGTCACGCAGAGACTCAGTGGCACCGAAATCTCGTCTGCTCTTCCTGACTGATGTCGTCAAACAACGATCAACAATGGATTTCTCCTCCTTCTCTTGTGTTGTTTATTTCTTTTACCTCGAAAAGCATTTAGGAACTAGTGATTCCAACATTTTTTTCATCATCATCTCTGGGAATTTCTTTTTTTTTTGTCAGCATTATTTCAAGAAATTCACTTTGCTTTGTAATCCTTTTTGTATCTATAAATTTTTTCTTTGTCTTTCTTCCAAAATGATTGTTCATTATATTAGTATTTGGATTAGAATCATTTGTCAGATTTGATGCGACTCAGAGAAAAAAAGAGATTAAATTCTTGTCTAAATCGTTGTTCAGAGAAAAGTTTGGATTTAATGTTTTAGAAAGTGATTTCTGTATTGTGAGGCTGCTAAAAAGATTTTTTTGAGCAATGCGGATCAAATAAGATTTATTTCAAAATAAAGTTAAATTTGTTATAAAAGAAAATAATACTTCTCAAGTCAGCAAAAAAAAAAAAAGTAACATGAAAATTTCAGAAAGTGTATCTTACATATCCAACGTTGCTCATTTAAATTGCAGAATGCTGAATTGATTTTTACAATATGCCCCTCTGTGATTGCTCTATACATCATTATTTATAGAAACTAAATGTGATGAATTTTACAATTTTTTTTGTTAAAAACAGAATAAAATCAAAAAAAGGGCCCGGAATAAAATGATAACGTCCTCTATTAAGCTGTTGGGGGGTTTTGGGGAAACGTCCCAAATTTTTGAAGGGGTGGTAAAGTAAATGAACCTCAGCTGGCACTCCTCCAACCACACACACCAAAGAGAGGACGTTTGAGTTTTGACATGTTAAACGTGCATCGTCCTTCCGCACGGTGAGTCTTCAGCGGGATGCTGAACTCATAATACCTAGTTTTAGTCCGCTTTTTACCACTAATACCGTGGCTCTAGAAAAAAGCGAGTTCAGACTTGCCCCTTTAAAGGGAAAATGATTTTGTTTTCTGTAATGAATGAGAATTAGATTTCCTGTTTTTGATGCTGTATTTTTGAAATATTTTTATTATAAGGCATGTTCCATGGCGTATTGCAGGACACGTGTTTTTCGAGTACCATTGGCAAGGGGTCACCATTTGGGGCACTATTGTTAATGCTGAATTAAATTAATAAAAAAATTATGAAAATAGAAATTAATTTTCTTAAAATTTTTGTTAATGAAGAGCATGAATCACGCTGCATGAAAAACTAAACAATAAAAAAGCTGCAATATAAAATATTACGAACGTAAACACATAAATTGTTTTATATTATTACTTGATTCTTATTTAACTTAACACGTATGCAACTGTTATATAATTTTACATAACTTTTTTTTTCAGTGTGTATTTTGTGAAGTTTTGTTTCAAGTTGTTATATGAGAGTGCCAGTAACGTCATCCATGTTGTTAGATTAGTTTTCGTTGTTATTATACACATAGCATGAAAATTTTGGTTTTGATAATTGCGCTGTATTCGTTCGAGTCTTACAGTTTTTTTTGATAAAAGTACATTCAATAAAACGTATTGTGGAATTAAATTTAGGGTAAAAATCAAAAACATCTACCGGAAATATTATTAATAAGTAATAACTTATTACATAAATTGGGCTATAAGCTTCTGCATTTTGTGTGTTTTGTTTTTTTAACCTGTAAGAGTCCAAAGGTTTGTTGTTAGATTTATACACTAGCTGCTGCGACTAAAATCCACATTAGGCAACTCTTTATTATGCAATATAACAGAGGAAATAGTCAGAATGCGACGGAATTTTCAAAGTTAATAAAATGTTTATAGAAGAGAAAATCACTAAGATTTGAGATTAAAATATGCAAAGTTTATTTAGCAAAATGAGGAATTGGGATATCATTCAGTGTGGCACACATGACTACTATTATTTCTAATGATAGCCTTGCTAGTGAATCTAACATGCTCTTTGTTAAGTCCTGTGACAGTCTACCACACTACACTTGAATCCTGACACACAGTTCAGAAAGATTAAGTGGAACTGGTTCAGTGATGATTTCTCGTCCATGACATGCCATATATACTTGAGTGAAGAAAGGTGAATGCTTGAAGAATCTGATCAGCGTCGTAACGGAGAATGTTAGCCCCTTGTAAGAGTCAGGTTTTGCAAAGTCAGGTCTTGGGCCCCCTTGAGTCCTAGGCCCCTCCAAGAGGCGGGGGTGTACGTTGCGCCACTGGATCTGATGAAAATATCAGTAAGTAGTAGACACACTCCCTAAATATCTGCAGTATATGATAGAACATTTTCTTGTCGGGAAAGGTTTTGAAACTATAGTTTATGTTCCGCTGTAATTGCAGGATTTCTTACTCTGTCTCTCTCTCTTACTCTACTAATGTTACTCTGTCAAAGAGCTCGTAACGAACACCAGAGCTGATGATAAATTAGCTTTGGTGATTCATACCATGATAGCAGGTCTCCTGTACATGTAATTCTGTACAAGAAACTATTAATTTTGGTGATGTCCACGCTGTCTCCATACAGCGATTCGACTGGGGTGGGGATTCGGTGAAAACCAATTGATGCTATTTGGCATCCCACATCGTCTGATAAACACAGTTACAATCCTTTACGACGATGCAATGCTATTAAAATTTGTCATTATGGTCTACGAGAGTTAAATCCATATCGCGAAGTCGTCTACAAATAGCTTGATTACTATGGAATGATCGACAGAAGTTTCCACTTCCTGATGAATATCTGTAACAATAAGTTCTGGATCACTACGTGCACGTGTTTATTTTGCAACACAATGTTCCTCTCTCGTTACGTTTCATTTGAGCCATCCTAAGCCTAACTGACTCTGGGATGTGCTTTGTCAAATCCGTCTCTACCAGCAGCGTGCAATAGTTGGCTTCAGATGTTGGTTAAATATGTTCTTTCAAAGGGATTTCCAGATATAATTACAGTTATATATATATAATTGAAAGATAGAAAAAAAGGAGCAAATAATATGTAATAATGTAATACAATATAAATTTTATATTATCTTTATTTCGTAATATTGAAGTTTTTTAAAATAAAATTGTTTGGAAAGGAAAATTTATTTTCTGCATTTGTTTTCTTCAATTTCAAAAAATAACCTTTTTAAAATGAAACACTTACCTTAAGCATTGTATTGTTTGTTCTACGTAATATTTTGTTTAAATAGGAGACTAACAAAATGAGAAAGTTTTCCGATGAAATTCTGGAATAAAGTTATTGATCTTAATATTAACTTGCTGAAATCAAACTCCAAGTGCATCAAATTATGATTTCTTTAGAAATCTGCAATTTGATAAAAGTCTCTGTGAATACGGAACTATCAAAATAAATTTTTCCCCATAAAGTTCTTTTTATAAGTAATTTAAAAAAAAAGAATCTCTACGCGTCTTAAAAACACATTCAACAATTTCAATATTGAATTATTTCGTTTTAAATGTAATATATATAACTGAATCAAGAAATGTATTATTTATAAATTAAGCACTTATTTTTAGGTATTGACACGTAAAACTCAATTTTTTTCCCTAGAATTGGATTCACATACTAAACAGAGATTATATCGTAGTATGATTGAGAATATTTTAGATCCCATTTTCACATAATGATTTTGGAAACTGCATAATTTCCTTAGGAATATCAATCTTTCATTCCTGTGTGTGTGTGTGTGATGCATTTATTATTTAAAATATATAACCTCTAATCCTGTTTTGGAATGAAAGGGTCAATAGAAGAGGATGCCGGCCCAATCATGAACTATAAGCATAGAGCACGTTTTAAGCTCTAGGCCTTGAGCATTTGTATGTTACTTGTTGAGCCAGTTGGCGAGTTAGTTTCATTAAAAATGCCTTTAGTGCAACGATTATTTATTATTTGGGATGTAATAGGTAGGTTTCAAAAGTTCCCGAACTGAGTCTATAACTTAAGGGCATAGTACCTTGCGAGAAAAAAAATTGTTCGTTGCCATATACATGTTACGATTCATCATAAGTTAACAAATTTTGCTAATTTTGATCTGAATTTTATATATTATCTATAACAATGTATAAACTTTAAGAAAACTAGAGAAATTTTGTTCTTTAATAAATACAAATTTTTTTAAAAAAAGATAAATATATATACCAAATTTAAAAAAATTACTTACCTCCTGTTCCCGCAAGATAATTTTTAAATTATACACTTTAGAATCTCAATTTTTGCATTAAATTGAGCTAAATGTAACCTTTATTCTGTATACCACTTAATTGAAAGATATATTGTATTTTAATATTTTTTAAAATTAAAAAATTCATAAAAAATAATTTTTTTAAAAATTTCAATTTTTATACAGTTGCAAATCAAAATGTATTAAACCATAAAACATAATTGTGGCATACAGAATAAAGAACTATGACTAGAATATGCATACCAATTTTTTGTAGCTCTAGAGTAAAAAATTTTTTACAATCTTGCGGGAAAGTGTAAAAAATTGAAACTGAGAAAATCAAGTTTAAAGATTGACATTTCAATATTTCAAATAAAACTTAATACATACTATTTAAAATGATCCTCTTCATATGTAGGACCTTCTAGTTCTGTAAAATCCCTTCATTCGTGGCTTTTTTCTCATTCTGCTAGCCCTACGGGCCTCTAATGTGTATGATCTGGATTTAATTTCGGCATTTTTTATGCGTGCATAATTGGCCTTAAAGGCAGAGGTAACAGTAAAATGTCCTATTTTAAATCCAAGAGCTTTCATTATCCTTATACGTCCCGTCATTCCCTCATTAAACATCACTATTGCCTCATTTACTGCTACGTCTACAATATTTTTAGATGACCCAGAGTTTTGGGGCAGTACTTCCAAACAGTCGAGTTGAACGCTCTAGCGTTTTGCGTTTTACCCCACATTTTTCAGCAATTTTGGTGCAGATAGTTGCTATTATAGGCTTTATTTCATCCATTATGGCAATTGGCACAGTATTTTTATGTTTGAATGGCAGCACTATTTGTAGCAACTCCCTTGATATTTGCACCACGAAGTATCACCAATTGGGCAGAAGTGATGCATGGGTTTCCCTCATCGTGGACCTATAATGACAATAAATTGCCCATATGGCCTGACGCATATCACTAACAGAGCTGTTATTCTGTCTAATAGCATTGCCATAATAGGTGGTAATTGTATCAATTTTTATCAGTCAGACGATTTTACCGCTGATACTCTTACCGTCTGATAATTTTTGCCACGATTCACTGTTTTTTAATTTTCGCAGTCTAGCACCCATACGCTTTTGTATGTGGCCAACACATTCAACTTTTTCAATAGAATATGGTATTGTTTTGAAGCTCTGAGAAGGTTTTTGTGTCCCCATCGCCGATATACTTAGTATATTTCACATTTCGTTGTGGCAAAGATCTTTGAAATATTTCCTTCATCCCGTCTACCCATTTTACTGGAAGAACCAATATGGTTCTTCACACAGTGTGGTTGATGTTTCAATTTCCACTCTTCATATGAATGTCCAGATTTTGGACCTCGCCATTTTTCACATCCTTTACAATATGAAAGGAACACAACTCAATCACTTTCCCCGTAACATCTCAATGACACTACACACACCAAAACGTGAAGTGTGTCCACGTGTTTTCCACGTACCGTCACCACCGACACAGATTTCGTTAATTCCCGAAGCTGATACTTCTCTTTCGCAGCATTTTTCATGGAGTCGTCTGCTACTTCAAAGACTGGCCAAATTTATTTTTCGAAGGATCCTTTCTGTATGACTTTTTGTGATACTGGTGGTGGCAAATCCATTGCTGTGCAAATTCTTTATTCCACAAAAACCTAGCCCCCACTGTGCGCATAGCATAGGTTATTCGTGTATTTACTTCATAGTCCTACTTGAAGCAATAACTGAGGAACTTTTAAAAGTGGTCAATGTACTGCATGAGTAGCATTCAACATAAAACTCAGACACCAATCCATACAAAGTCTTTTCTTTTAGAACTGCTTTAGTATTGCAGTTAGGACATATTAAATATTTAGATAGTTCAGATAATAAAATATCAATGTTTATCAATCTATATCCATTAGATTGATTGAAATTTTTAACTTCCTTGTCAAGATAATTTTCTTTGCACAATTTCTTAGCTGAAGCAGATATGCAGTCAACATCAAGCGTATCTGAAACTTTGCGAGTGTATTGGTTCGCATGAAAACGCTTTCGTTTTCGGCGATAGTCACTGCCTCTACGTTGAGCTTTACTAGACATTTTTTAGTAATTAATAAGATGCAAAAAAAACTTCAATCAACAAAAAATTTAAAAAGCTTACGAATTACGAGGGAAAAACGAGAAAATTCAATAAAGCAGCAGTAAACAGTTTGAAATACAAATGTAAACAAACAATACTTGGAATTAGGGCGGTGCTGAGTTGCAAACTTCCTTCTCTAATTAAAAATAGATCAAATTAAAAATTAGCAACAACTGGGGAGAAAATAATTTCAATAACGCCATCGATTTCAAAACAGAAACTAACGAACATGGTTTGTTTACATTGGGTTTAAATGGACAATCTAGTGCTGACGTTTGATATTTTTTATTGCTATTGCCGTAATTTTGGTCCGATTTTGATGCGGTTTGTTTTAAAATGCTCCTAAAAGTCTGTATTAATTTTTAAAAATATTTTTGAAAAATGGATTTTTTTGCCGTTTAAAGGTACTATGCCCCCTTAAAAAATATTACCAATTAAATTGCTGAAACACATTCTACTTCGAAATAAGACCCTAGGGCAGGGGTGGTGAATCTTTATGGATCAACGTGACTTTTTTTCCAAAGAAATGTTCAATGAGGTATAAACGTGCAGTGAAAGAGTTTTGACTCGTGATTTTTGGAAAATAATAAAACTAAATACTAATAACTCAAAACTCTTGTTTATTACGAACAATTACATTTTGCACAGTATAGTGGTCACTGTTTTAGTTATACGTGTAATTCAAATTAAAGTAACATTAGAGTAGAACTTTTGTTGTAGCAGATTAGATGACAAATAACTTATATTAGGATGGTAAGATGTTATTTTTATAGAAGAATGCATGCTGAATTTGAGTCATCTGCCAAACGATTTCTAAACGAGTGTTTAATGTTTTTCATCTCTGAAAATAATAATTCGCAGGTATAAGCAGATGAAAATATTGTTGAAATAGCATGATACAGCCTTTTCAAAAAGTTAAATGTGTCTGGAATCAATTTTCATTTTTCCAAAATTTCATTATTAGTATTTTTACCTATATTGCTTGTTAATTATTCTGTTTCAATCAATTCCAACTTTGTTCTTGTTTCAATATATTTTGAATCCATATTGAACTAGACTGGAAATCAATCTCTCAGTTGCATTTCAAATTTTGTCAATTTTCAACCAATCGAATTGGGACAAGTTCAGTTTAACAAGTGAAGTCACATCAGGGAACATAATAAACTTAAGCGTTTAGAGAAAATCTCGCTGAAAATTGCGACTGATCACTCGCTTTTGTTCGTAATACTTCATAGCGAACTTTGTTATTTTGAAGTAAAATGCTAACCGTTTTGATTGATGGCGTCCCCAAATATTGTGTCGCGTGCCATCAATCACACGCGTGGCCATAGTAGCCGAATGGTATAAGTATCGGATCGTGGCTTGCATTGTCACGAATTCGATCCCAGTACCACTAGACCGCCCTGTAGGGCAGCGATGCACGTTAAATCTGTCGAGAGCTGAAACGTTCTCCCGTTGGTGTGGTGTGGTAATTAGGAGAGGGGGTGCCAGCTCAGGTGTCGTCCACGTCACTTGACCATGGTTCAAAATTACGTGGTCCGTTGCCAAAAGCCCTCTTGTAGCTGAACAGTGCGACGTTAATAAAGATCAATCAATCAATCAAATCAATGACACGGGTGCAACTGGTTCGCCCTCCCTGCCCTGGGGCAACAGCGTACTTTTTCCCCTCGCTTGTAAAGGCCATCCAAACATTTCTGGAATCCATTTTTAGCCACATCCCTTAATTCAGCATGCGATGCACTTTTAACTTCATCTGCAGATTGAAATCGACGTCCCTGTAAGCGACATTCCAGTTCAGGAAATAGGCTGAAGGTGCAGGGGAGTAAGGAGGATATGGAAAAACATTTCGTCAGTCTAATAACTCTATCTGGGATGCTAATTTGATACAGTAGAGGGGGGGGCTAGGCGCCAAGTTGTTGTTTATATTCGCCAAGATAGGCTATAATATTACAGTGTAATACATTAATAATACTTTCTGTTTTATTTATTTTATGTTAAAATCTTGCCACCACCTCTCCCTTCGAAATCTAGTTTTATTATGAAATAAAAAAAATAGTGACTGCACTGATCGAAGGAATAAATTAAAAGCAGAGCGCGCACTGAGGTATGGCTTAAACTAAACATAACGAAGAGTTTTGCTTTACCGCTGCTTGGCGCGTTGCACTCCTATATCAAATCAGTTATATCGGTGGAGTTACGCAGTCTGATAATTAGGCCGACGATTTGATTCTTCGTTTTTGCAAAAATGTCAGTGACGAGGAAGGATCGACGTGCAGGGCAGTTGTCATGCAAAAGCATCCATGACTTCTCAGCCCACAATTTTGGTCACTTCTTACGGATCGACTCACGCAAACGACGCAGGGTATCTACATAGAGTTCTTTGTTCACAGCGCGTCCTTCAGGGATAAATTCCAGATGCAAAATTCCCTGGATATTGAAGGACGCCTCTAGCATATCTTTCCATTTAGAGCGGTCTTGCAAAATTTCTGCTTAAGATATCCGACTACGTTCGGAACCGTGATTTTGCAAAAGCGTATAAATGGATATTATTTATGATATTTAGTATCACTTAAATTAGAAAATGTACATAAAATTGTTTTAAGAATATAATAACAATAAAAAATTATTTAAGTACAATATTTTGAAAAAAATAACATAGAATGACCATTTTCAAAACATTCTCTTTATGAAAAATGCTTCTATTATAATAATATTTTGCCTGTATATAGCTCAGCCCTTTTGTACAGGAGGTAAACTAGAATTTTTGAAAATATAACCTGAAGGGTTATCCATATTTTACTGCAACAGAGGGGAGAAATTTTAAAAAAAAAAACGTCGATAATTATTTCGATGGATTGTAACCTGAAAATAATGTAAATTTTCAAAAATCATAGTTAAACCTCTGTACAGAGGTTTTGAGCTATACGGAAAATATTTTATAATAGAAGATTTTAAAAGATAATTTTGAAAATGGTCATTCTATGTCATTTTTTGTCAAAACATTGTACTTAAATATTTTATTGTTATTATATTCAAAACAATTTTATGTACATTTTCTAATTTAAGTGATACTAAATATCATGAAAATTATCCCTTTATACGCTTTTTTAAAATCACGGTTCCGAACGTAGTCGGATACTTTAAGTGGAGATTATGATTTCCACGTTGTCGATGCTCTCTTGGATTGTGTGTGGGTCATATAAAAACACTTCTCGTCTTTAGTAACAATTCTGTTAAGTAGGAAAGTAGGTTTGTTAACAGCCGTGATTAAGTCTCTCCGTTCCCCTTTGAATTGTCTTTTGGTTTTCGCTTAAGATGTGGAGAACGATGTGTTGATACACCCTATGTATGCTAAGATCCTTAGTCAGTATCCGTTGACATTTATTTGTCCTCGGATATCCCAACTGATTCTGTTATTTTTGCTATTGTTTGAAGTCTGTTCTTAAGTATCACAACAGAAACCTTTTCGATGTTTTCAGTGGTGCGGGAAGTCCGTGGACTTCCAAAGCGTTCATTGTCTTCGACACTTTCTCTGCTTTTTATGAAACGTCGATGCCATGCAAAATCTTGCTTTAATGATATTGTGTCACTGCCATACACACATGCTTCAACATTTTCTAAAAAAAAGTCTCTGTAGCACTCTTCCCTAAGTGAACCTAAAATTTTATATTCCTTACTTGCTCAACAAATGCCATTTTTTTTCCATCTTTGGTTACTAAATGCATCTGCCTACAAAATATACAAAATACAACGCTATGGTTAGCCACCGACCACGAGATTTGAGATAATTTCCTTTTAGGAAAGAGGGAGAACGCACAGTAACATAGAAACGTTATTTTAGTCACTTTACTGCAAATATTTCTCACGTTATAGGGAATGTTTAAATTCTATACTTTGTATTACACACAAATAACAAACATTGCTTTAAAAGAAATCCCATAAAATAAATAAACAAATGGACTAGTTTTCGTTTCCCAAGAACTAGCCGAGTGGACCTAGTGAATAGGAGCGGCATTCGTTACCAGTATAGTTGACAATTATTACGCTTATCTTAGATAACAGACAACTGTAGCACTCCACAAATACTAAAAAGATACAAGAACAATCTCGGGTCTCGAATTTGAAAAATGGGATCTTAAAAAGATGGGACACATGGCGTAAGCTGATTGACTAATAATGTAGGGCAAAAAGAAATAAAGGAATTAGTGGCGTAGAAATTTAAGTGTTATGTGTATAAAAATGCAAGCAAGACACAGAGAACAACGATTGCTATAGCTTTCTCCTTAGAAGTATTTTCACGGAAATCTAACTCACACAATGTTGAGGGACACCTCCCCCATTAAATCCTCTTTCCTCTTCCGTCTCTCAGACAACTCATTGATATAAGTGTGCAATCTTATTATAACTTTTAAAACATGCAAATAAACCTTCAATTTTACTTCATGTACGAAACTCTATTACTTCAGACTTGGGTGACTTAGTTAAAATTAATTATTGACTAATTACGTCTAAGATGTTAACTCTAGGGAGGTATATGACCCGTAGTTTTACATACGGGCGTTTCATGGTGAAATGAGTAAATGAGAACTTTGAATATCCATTTGCTACGGTTGTCTAACAAGACGAGGGTTGATATCTTTATTTTTTAAGTCTATAGGATTATATTAAGGAAAGTAAACATGTAAAAATTTTGCTTTTAAGAATAACAAAGTTATTGAAAAACCGAGCAACTAAAACGATTACTAATGATTCGTCTTAGTATACCATGCCTCATAGATACTTTTTCGGTTACAATTGTGACATAGGTCCATGCAGTGGCTTGAGCAAGGGGAGGGATAAATCAGCACACCTCATGGAACAATCCTGTGCAATGTACAACCATTATCTGCTTGTTTTAGCTTGTGGTAATGGTCCAAACAAGTCTATATAGATTATCTGAAATCATTCTAATTATAAAAAATCCTCAGCAAACTAGATTTTGGTGGATTTCTTGTAGTACTTGCATACAAAGCAGTTTTTTTTTACATAATCAAGTAATTTTTCATACCATTCCAATAATGTGTCTTGTAATTATTTTCTTCTCCGTAAAGTGCAGTGACACATCAGTATGATGCTTTTACAGGATGAGTTTAGGCTCATTAAGGGGAATGACTAATTATTTCTTTCAAATTAGTGCCTATTACATATCAGTATACTGAATGCCTCGATTCATCAACCCCCTCTCCCCAGTTAAAATATTTTTCAGTTTTCTGTGAGGACTCAAAACTTTTTTTTCAAATTATCATTTTTAAATGGGAATTTCCATGTATCTTTTGAGCTTCTGACTGGCGTGTTAGCTACAGCAATGTTAAAAACCTTGGAAGGAGAAACTTTTTCTTCGCAGACTGGATGGGACATCATGTCCGCAATGACATTTATCTTTTCAATAATGCACTTCAAGTTGAAAGATTGATTTTCGAGAGGCAATCTAGTAAGTCGTCCGGTTGGAGACTTAAAATTAAGAAGCCATCTGTTAGAGGTTGGTGGTCGAATGCCATAGTTCTTTCCAGGTATCCATGAAGGCTGTTCAGAGCTCATGAGATAACGAATTCTTTCTATGGTGGAATAGTTGGGTATCCTGATTAAGCAGTTGTCTGGAAAACTCAGTAGAGTATTCTTCTGACCCTTTACCTTGGAATAAAAATTGCACGGTTTTTAACGATTAATTAAGGGCAAAAAAGTTAGCATTTTTATAACATTCTAATTTAATACTATTGTGATGAATTTTATATTAGCGCCTTTACGTAAAAACACAATAAAATGTTTGAAATAATTCAAGAGTCTCATTCTATTGCTTTTCCTTATGTATCTCTAAAAAACAAAACAAAATATTTGACTTAAGAATATGCAACAATGCGTCTCAATTCAGAACGTTACAAAGCCAGCTTTTTATATTTTTTATCAATCAGGAAATCTAGCTGAATGATACAAAACATTTCATTAAAAGTGTCAAAGATTCTTTAGACATTTCAAATTTATTATCCCCTCAATCGATCCTTACGATAGCAGAAAATTTTATTAAGAACTACTTATGAAATTTTT
>BMAV01007062.1:0-26379 GCA_019973955.1 Trichonephila inaurata madagascariensis
GTGGAATGCACAATTTCTTCACAGCTGGACCACTAGCAAGCTGACTTATAAGCTATATATATATATATATATATACATATAAATAAATAATTTTGTATATGTTACTTTTAAGTAATAAATACTTTAAGTAACTTTTTTAAGTAATAGAGTAAGTATCATGTTACTATTGACTGTCCGGAATATACTTTGTTTTCTTCCCTTTCAGTATATTAACATTTTTTAAAAATAATAATTTATTTTTGACTTTTCAATATGCTTACGCTCACGAAGGATTATCACTAAACCTTTGACGGGAGCGCGCCCCACTGTTTGACAAAAAAATGCTGGGATAGTGACTTTTTAGGTACTTTTGAAGATGTATCTATATACAGTGACACATTTGAAATTAAGGTTAAACTGGTGGCATGAAACTTGAGTTTAAAGCATCGTTACCCTCATAATTGATGTAATCCCCCTTAATAAAATAAAAGTTTCTGATTATTACGAAAAGTCTATTTACTTTTCTTTTTTGTAAACTCATGCTAGTGGCCTACTAAATATAAAATTATTTATTTATAGTGGTCCATTAAAAGTTCTAACCGTTGGAGATCACTGATATAGTTATAGTATCGCAGAGAAAACCAATGACGTTTTTTCCAAGCAAAAAGTGTTTTGTAAAAATATTTTATTTAGCAATAATTGATAAACAGTGTCATTGTTTCAATTGTTACTTTGAAGGAAAAAATCAAAGCATCACATTTTTTTTTCTAACAAAATAATTTATTAAGACATACGTGAAGCGTGAAGATGTTATTTAGAAACAGAAGAAAAAGTTATTTCTTCTACCAACACATATTTCTTTGAAACATTTGAGCTAAACACTAGTTTGAGGTCTGTCATTTTTGTACTTAATCCAGTTAAAAATAGTCTACGCGATTTCTTATATGTCGATGTCTGTAACTTGTAGAGCAAAAGTTGGTGTTTCTCTTAATTTATTTGCAGAAATATTTCTCTTCGCACATATTTTGAAACAAATGTAAGCTCTTTCTGAAGCTAAATTTTGTATAAGTTGAAAAAAATGAAGAATAAAAAAAAAATAGAAATAGCTAAAATAATCTCCGAACTAATTGAGTTATAGAATATTGTATATATATTAAATACTTTTCATAAGAAGCCTCTCTATGTAAAAAAAAAATAAAAATAGTATACAACATATAAATAGCATACATAATGAATAACACACATTACTTTCTTTTTCTTAGAATATGCCTATTTTAAGACTGCGATTTATTTTCAATATCACTGACATGATTCTTTTCACTCTAATCTTAGATTAGTTATTTTTAAAGCAGATGCACATCCTAATAAATAGACAGAAAAACAATTTTTTTCTTGTGTTTCTTACGCAAAATGCATGTAAAAGCAAAACGTATTAAGTATTAAATGAGTATTAAGCATTAATTTTTATTTGATTTTTTTTATCCAATGGGGCCGCGGATTGACATTTTTACCATTGCAGACATAGAACATTCCCCAGGAGCTGGTACAACTTCTTAGTGTGGCACCATTTAGGAGCTACTAACTGTCGTAAGAAATTTTGACGCCTAGTTTCCTTCCCAGAGGAAGGCACCTGAACTCTGATGACACTCTAAGGATCATTTATATGCTTTTTAATCATACGAACTGGTAGCTGTCATTTTCTGCATCATGAAAATATTCCAACTTGGGCCAGCGTAGAACCCGTGACCTTAGAGGTGCGAAGACAGCGACAAACCAACCACGCCACCCAGCCGAAAATTTTTTGATTCTAGAAACCTGATGAATAATTAGTTTCAAAGAAAATTATTAAGATAGTTTGATTAATGTATGCATATCATCTTGTTGATGAATCATCAAAACTAGTACTTATTGAAAGCACTTTTTAAAAATTGGTCTTAACTATTCTAACAACACATTTATAATACAAAGCTTTTCTTAAACTGTAGTTCCTAAATTTTTTTTTCAGAATATTGCAGTCACGAATGCTCCAAAAATTAAATAACAAAGGAAATATAAATAATGGATAATTCGGAAGATTGTGCGTAAAATATGCATTAAAAATTATTGGAAATAAATTGAAATTTATCAAAACTAAAAATAACTACTAAGCTCGTTGGGGGAAAAAAGAAAGTTTGAAATTAAAAAAAAAAAAGTTTTTTTTTTTTTTTTTTTTAAATATTTTAACTAGTTAGAAAAGCGTCATTTTCTGCGTTTGTTTCATTAATCATTTATATTGTCTGAATATAATTAATAAGATCTTTTAAAACAAATACTTTTAAAAGGAAAAAAAATTAATAAATAATATAAAAAAAATGTTTCACTTATCTTTAGAGGAAAATGGTAACTTCGAAAAATATTTTCGACATTAAACGGCTATAAACTTTATTTTCTTGAGAATTTTTGTGTCATTTTGTTGCTTACTGCACATGCTGCGTTAATATACGTAATAGGATCCATAAGTTCCCTAACTGAGAGAGAGAGAGAGAGAGTCTATAACTTAAAACATATTACCAATTTAATTGCTCAAACATCGTTTTTTGAAATAAGTCCCTTGAGTAACAAAGCCCTTTTGACATGGCTTGTAAAGGTTTTCGAAACATCTCTGGAATCCCTTCTTAGCCATGTCCTTCAATTCAGCCTTGTCAATTGTCCTTGCGCGATGCACTTTTATCTTCATCTGCAGATTGGTTTTAGTTTAACATGCATTGAATGTTATGTTGATACACCCTACGCATGTTAAGATCATCAATCAGTATCCACTGACATGTGACTGAGGATATATCCACTGATTCTGCTATTGTTTGAAGCCTTTACCGCTGCAGAAACATTTTCGATGTAATCAGGGGTACTGGAAGTCTGAGGACGTCCAGAGCGTTTGCCGTCTTCTGTGAAACATAGATACCACTGAAAATCTTGTGCTCGCAATAATGTATCACGACCTCACACCTGCTTCAAAGTTTCCCAAGTCTTCATAGTACTTTTTCTCAAACGAACACAAAAATTAATATCCATTTTCTCTCAACAAACGCAATATCATTCATTCACCGACGACTAAATACATCGGTCTATGAAATACGATGCCGTGGCAACCCACTGACCAGATGTTTTGGAACAAACTTTTTTATAGAAAAGGCGACTATTGCAATAACACAAAAATATTATTGTAGTCGCTCTACTGCAAAAATATTCCACATTATAGTTTCAGTGAAGAGTACTTTTGAATTCTACTATTTTTACTGCTAATTACATCATATGTGCATTTGTAGCTGTTATATAGCTCTATTTATGCAAATATTTCTGCTCAGTAGGTAGAAATATATTCAGAAATTTAGTATACAATTTGTGAAGTTGTCCCCCTCGGGTGCCCTTCTCTTTGATTATCAGCGTGAGCTAAAGGTGTAGGAATAAAAGAACTAGAAGTTCTATGTTCTTAATATGGCTTTATTAAGAAGAGAACTTAAGAACTTAAAGAATAACTTAAACTTGAAAGTCTAACATATTAGATAATAATAATATATGTGAGAGAATCTACAATGACAAAACACACAATATAGATAATACCGAAATAATTTAACCCGGACCACTATCAATAACTAACACGCCTAAACTCAATTCCAATAATATCTCAGATCCTAATATTAGATAGTCAATCCTACCCTAACTTCGATCATCGATCCAATTTTAATGGAAGTTGCGTATTTACTCGAGTGCAACGGTATGCACCTTGGCCTAATGGCTCTATCTCCAGAATAACTTCTCTTGGCTGTCACTTCAGAATTGTATCACGCTCTGTCATAACATTCCCTAAATTGCCATCTCGATTACTCTAACTTCTGATACTTAAAAGCTTTCTAATTTGTATCTTTTATTCACGCTTCACTTCTTGGGTTTTGGTTGGAAAAGAGTTGTCATTAATTCTGGCCCAAAAGAACCCAAGAGATATGTTAATAAAAAGACGCGTGAGCCCGTCACAAATTTGCTATCCCATTTTTGTTTTAATACTCGCATACCAAAGCTATCGATGAAACATCACAATCTATGACTGCAAACAACTTATATTTTTAAACTGAACGAAGTTTTCACTTTATTTTTAATTAAAAAATTATAGCGTTAAAGAGTGTGAAATAAAATTAAATATTCTTATATTAATTAAAACTATATTTTTATAAACTATATAAATATCTCTGATTAAAAACACAAGTATTTTAATTATCTTTTGTGTGCTTGAAAAAGTATTTCTAGTGTTTTATATTTAGTTATTTTATCTGCTTTTTGGATAATTAATATATTATTTTCATTGATTTCAAATTACATATGCCAATCATTTAAAGGAAGTTGTTAAACCAACTTTAATGAGATATTTGATCTAGAATGCTAATAAAGGTTGAAATATTCTTTAAATTGCAATAAAATAACTTTCAATTACTTATGTACAAAATTAAAACAATCAAAAATTTCAAATTTAGCAACGGATGTCCTTAGTTTCGTTACATACATATTACATGGACAGAGAAAAAAAAATATTTTCCTATTAAAAAGAGCTCTGCGTATTGTATTAGTTATAATTTCTTGATTAATATGAACGGGTTTCTTTTATTTATAAATGTAGAACTTAGGAGAGGGATATTACTCACAAATGAATGTAGTTCTGAAATATGAAATTCTTTTTAAAATGGTGTTTGCTTCCAGTGGGAGGAAAGCTAAACATAGTACAATCAAATATCAATATGTTTCACTTGTGTTTTATTGGCAAAATATTATTAGATTTTTTTTTGTATGCTTAATTATATAGTTTATTACACTTCTTGATTTTGATCTTAAAATTCGAAATTAAATTCTCTGCTGTTTGGATTTCAGGTCTACGAAGAATTTCTAAATCCTTTAATAAATATGTATAATAAAAATTGACGTTTCTCCTTACCTAAAATAGTTTTTTAACGATCTTTCCACAAAATTAAAAACTAATTTACAACTATACAGCTAAAAAGTAATTAATTTTGCAATTAAATATATATTTTAAATCTCAATATAGAGAAGCGAATATATACATACAATTACAAGTATCTTAAGCATATATGATGGTATTCGTAACCGTGTAATGTTAAGAACTGAACAGATTTGGCATCGGTAAAACAATTTCATTTTCTCCTTCTCAAAGAGAATAAAATTAAGGAATGCGAAAATGCGAAAAAATAAAAATATGCGAAAAACAAACAAAGAAAAAAAAATTACCCTTGATGACAAAATTCAAGTTTGAAGTTATGGAAATCATTATATTTGTGAAATATTTGAATGAAAATTTCAAATTTTCTCTATAAAACGCATCAAATTCCTCTTAAGGATTTCATACTTTATAAGAAAACTCCTGAATTCATTTTTTCTACTAGTAATCCCTCCCATTAGCCATCAAGAACATTTTACTAGATTTATTTCTTTAAAACAAAAAATTCTCTCACATACTTTTGTTCTTTTGCGAAGAGAGTGTTACTTAAGTGATTCGTGAAAAAGAAACAATATCAAATAAGTAAATCCATTTGTATGAGATGAATCGAAGCATGTTAATGTATTTTACAGAATAAGAGAGTCACTATAGAGCGATTCACTTTTTTCCCATGAATATTGGGAAATTGGTTTAATTTCTCAAAAATAATTCCCGTTTGGGACAACAGTTTTATGAGCATTTAAGGATTCCATTGTTGCTTGAGCAGTTCTTAAGTGAATTCATATTATAAGTCCATTCAATTTGGAATTTCTTTGAATAGCTATAAATGAACATTTTTGAGATTATCCTCACAAGTTAATTTATTATTACAGTCTATATGCGGGAATCTAAATTTAACAATTCAATTCACAATTTTTTTAAAGAATAAAAATGTTTTAGTTTTAACGAAACATCAAATAAATCTCCTACATTCCCTTATATTACGGAGTTAAAAAAAGAAGAGACATGTATAATATTAAAGGTATTTCTAAAAATGCAAAACCAAAATACCTTAGCAAAAAGAAACAACTTTTACATTTTCAGAAATAAATATGTGAAAACAAGTCCAAATTAAAATTAAAAATACATTTATTAAAAATTTAATACAGGATTTATTTGAGACAAAAAGTATATGATTTTTATAAAAGCTAGTTAATAACTCAGTAATGATTTAAAATTGAAGTATATTAAAAAAATTTTTAAAATATAAAAATTTTCGCAATTTGTAGTTCAGAATTATTATCATAGAAAACTTTACCGTCATTTAAAAACTTTTTATCACAATTCAGATATAGCTCAAATTTAGCATAATATTTAAAAGTGAATATAAAATGTTTGCATTTTTTGTAAGGAATAGTGAAGAAAAGTAAGCTAATTGCATTGCCTAAAATACATAAATAAATGCTATGTTAACTACTTTAATTTTAACAATAATATCTCAAACAATAATGAATGTATATAGAAATATATATGATTTGTGTATATGAAGTGACAAGTGATTGACAGTCACAATGAAGAACTATCCTTCAGGATACCACCCATAGTATCATAACACTGTTTTTATATGCGTTGTTTTACATTGATGATTTTACAACCAAGTGACCTGTCTTTGTTTTCGAATTATATCAGGGTATCATTTAACCATTTAACTGATCTGCTGGTACACTTTAATAGCAATCCGGGGGGACACCCTCGATTTTTAATCATTGTGATGACTTCATATGATCTTTTAACATTTGATCAAATTGTGTTTCTTATTAACTCACAATTTTATGAAAATATAGCAAAATCCTTCCATCTAAGATTGTTTTCAACTGATCTGAAATGTTCAAAGTAGCAACAAAAAAGAAGCATTTAATCGGCTAAAAATTACCAAAACTTATTTTCTCTCGCGAGCTGTCTCTATTTGCCAAGTGGTTTGTGTTTAAATGAAATAATATTGCAAAGATGTAATATTGTTTAGAATGGTTTCAATGCATTATTCTTTTGAGAAAATACTGCATAAAATTCAATAATAAACGTATGTTTTCAATTCAATATATCTATTATATTCATTAATTTATGTTAATTTTAAATTATAATGATTCTTTCATTATTTCTGTAGTAATTATAGCATTTGCGACACGTTTCTGTTCACAGTGGCTTACACAAACATATCACTTAAGGGCTCAAAAAACATAAGTCAAAATATTTTTAACTTTTAATGAAAAGATTATGTCTAGGAACCTTTGTCAACGTGTTTTTTTTTTTTCAAATGCAATTCACCCCACATAAATGAAATACGCACACCACTACTAGTTGATGATAAATTAAACAAAGAAAGGGTTGAGATAGTTTCAACATTGCTGGTGATAAATACGTCTAAATAATAGCCAACTTTAAAATGAATTTACATATGTTGTCTATTTTTAAAAAAAAAAATAAAAATGCATTTTGCTAAACATGAAATATCCGTATGAAAAATGAAATTATTACTAAATTTAAAATAATGTTAACTCTATATTTTTGAATCTTAGTGCCACAAAAATAGTATTATAGTTTTAACTTGTGCAAAAAATAAAAAAAAAAATAACACACAAAGATTAGAAATTTGCTTCGGAGAACATCACTTTTGTCAAATGAATTTCAAATGTGGAAATATATAATTATGAGTAATAATATTAAAGTTGCCTAAGCTATTAAATATATTACTATATTTTTTTAAAAGAAATTGAAATTTTTCAAACTAGAAATGATTTGAAGTTAGTTAAGACTAGAAAAGTTATCATAAAATTTATTTTTGAAGGAGGGAACTGTATTAAAATCAAAAAAAAAAAAAAATGTATAATATGTGTGCAGAAAAAATTTCGAAAGCGTAGGCAATAAATTAAGGAATAGTGTAATTATTTTAAAAAAAATACTTCGCTAAATGCTAGACAGTATTTTGTAACTAGAAATGAAAACGTTTTTTATTATGCTAAAAAGCTAATAACGAACATTTCTGATAATTAAATCGCAACCACTGTCGTAAACTACGTATATGTTGCTCGATTAGATTTTCTGATTATTTGATTATTAGCAATTATTTTGGGAAATGTCAGTAACTGAATTTTCCTCATTAATCAACTGCATTATCCCAATCTAATTAACAATGACTTTTCGTTAATGATTAATTAATTTTAAACAAGAGTCTGGATAAAAATATTTTTCGAGAGTTCGAAAATGAATGAAAAACTGCCAAAAGAAAAAAAGGGAGAATTTTTATCCAACAAACAGTTTAAGTCTGTGCGAAATTCCATTCAATTTTATGTTTCCTCAATCATAATAGGCAAGTAAATTTTCAATTATTATAAAAATGGATCTGTTAAAAATAGAGATTTTGGTTTCAGTGTTTCGAACAATTACACAACAAAAGTAAATTAATTTTAATGGAAACTTAAAATACAGAAAATCATTCATACTTTATGAAAATGATTTTGTAACTCATTTTCTCGTTCGCATTTTGACATAAAACTTTCGCAACTTCAGACTAAACGTCTGCAAAGATTTTCATTTCATTGGAATGTAAAATAAAATTTTTATTTTAAAAAATGGCTCCTAAAACTGATATATGGCTCAAAGGTTACGTAAATACGTTTTCCAATTAGAAATATTCTGATCAACAAATTAAAAAAAAAGGTGTAAAAATCTCGGTTATTGCATTTCAATGAAAGGTATTTTATGAAAACGATTTTGTAACTCATTTTCTCTTTCGCATTTTTACATAAGACTTTGGCAACTTCAGACTAAACGTCTGGAAAGATTTTCATTTGATTGGAATGTAAAATAAAAGATTTATTTAAAAAAGGGCTCATAAAATGATGCATGGCTCGAAGGTTTTGTAAATACGTTTTCGAATTAGAAATATTCTGATTAACAAATTTAAAAAAAGTGTAAAAATCTCGGTTATTGCATTTTAATGAAAAATGTTTGTCGTGCATTACATTTTAAATTGAAAAAGCGTCTAACACAGAGTAAAAATGAAAACATGACCACTACCCCTCCCCCCCGAAAAAATCGCCGATTATAAGGTTCAATGAGTCGAAACTAGGAATGCACGAAATGGCTTCGTCAGTGTACAGTACAGTTTCTGAAGGGAATCATTATAGCTGCAGGAGTTTATAACGACCACAAATTAAAAATCAAAAAAGTATCATGTAGAACCAAAATTAATTCACTCTAATGTCAGCAGAATATTTTACAACCAATTTTGCTGTGTGGAAAGGACATTGATAAAGTTGAGCTTCATATGGACAAAGCCTCTAGTCATAAGTCTGAGTCAACTGCTACGTATTTAGCAAAGAAAGAATCTGAAACAGGAATAAAGTGTATTCCACTTGATGAAACACGTATAAAATCAACCTTCGCGCTTCTGTAATGAACTGTTAAGCTTTTGGTTTATTGAAACGAGCCTTAGTACAACGGCTTCCAAGAACACTGAACGGCTTGTGGAAAACAGTTCAGTAGGAATGGAGTTAAATTTGTATAACAATTTTAAGAAAAGTTTGTTTTTATTACAAATTCGGTGTAGAGATATTGTCATGAATAATAACTATCAGATTAAGCAAATTTACACAAAAATATGATAAACATGCATAAAAATTAACTGTTAAGTGTGCAAATAAAACTTAACTCAACATTCTTAATTTTCTATCACTATGCAACAAAGCATGCTATAGGAAATGTGACAATAATATAAGTACTCCCATTAATAACAAAGTTACTTTTAAAGAGAAGTGTTGTAGATCAAAGCTTATTTTCATATTTAAGGTGATCAACAAAAGTGCGAGTGGAATAAATACTAACGCATGTTCGTTTACCGAAGCAGAAAATAAGGCGAGTATTTTTTTAAAGTGAAAATAGGTTGTAGAGGACGTTAGATGGTGTGTTATTAACGGAAACTTTTCACAATCAGAGCTGCTCGAAAAATTTCTTGAAATGGTTGTTTGAATGTGATTTGAATTGTTTGAGACACGTGTGTATGTAAATACCGTTAGACACCGTTAGTTACAATTAACCAATTTTGAGTCGATTTTAGAAATGATACCATCTAAATTTGACATTCCATGGAAAGGAAAATATTGCATACCACCCGAGGCAAGTTGTTTCAAAAAAGTTTGATTCCTTTATTTAAGATTTCTCAAAAAGGTACAACTAAAATTGTGGGGTTGGAGATATGAGGTGTCGCCACTATATGTCTAACCTAATTTAAATATGTCAGTAAAGTGTTTTGTTCGATATGTGCCTGTGATTTACAGCTGCACTCAGTGGCGCACACAAGGGGGGTGTCCTAGGGGTCCAAACCCTACATAGCATTTGATTTTTTTCCGATTGATTATAATTCTAAGTATATAGTACGTAAAATTTAATAAAGTGTTTGTTATTAATGATTAATTTTATTAACTAATGCTAATTATTTATTCAATAATTAGTTTTTTACTGTTTTTTGTTCACGAAAATTGACAAAATAAAAAGGAGCACGATACAAGAATGGTGGACTTCGACGTTGGACATCCCCTTTGAAAAATTCCTGTGTGCGCTCCTGGCTGCACTATATAAAATTTAATTAGTGAAAAAGCACAGGATAATTGTGAAGTATATAATCAAAATGCCTAAAGATGTGATGAAAGCACAATTTTTGGAGTCAGGAAACAGATTTAGTTTTAAAAAATGTATTTATTCTAGAATGAGTGCATCTCTTCTGACGCAAGATGTAGAGAGAAAAAGTACGCCACCGAAAATCTTAAGTGGGTTAAAACATCGATCGCGGTGTTCATGAGTGCTCTTGAAAGTTAATGCCGACATATAGGAATATTAAATATAACGATCTGGAATTATAAATGTTTATTGGCTAGGCCATATGTTCGGAAGAAATAAATAGGTCATTAGTTTGATATTTGACAAGGTGAGGAGAAAATAAAAGTGAAGTGCTGGATAGGGAATTTAATTTTTAATCTAATTTACTTATCCTTACATTTGCCCCCCAATTTTAAAAGGGTGTAACGGCGTGGTTTTTTCTCTCTTTACAAACTTAATCAATTTTCAGCATATAGAAAACAATACAAAATATCATTTGGAAACGCATATTACGCACAGTAAAAATGTTTATGTAAAATGTGTGTGAATACTAAAATCAAATTACTCTAAAATAAACGAAACTATAACAACAAACATAGTAATGACACTTCCAAAAATTAATTGATAAAAAAAGGAATTTCCGTACATATAACTGAAGATTAGCTTGTTCAAATCTATTCGACATCCAGAATAAGAGCTCACGTTTCCACCTATTGCTTCATAATATTAGATTCGTATTATAGCTAGCATATAATATTTTCAAAAAAAATTATATTGGAAAATAATATCATACCAAACAATAAGTTAGTAGATATAAAATTATATGGTATCATAGAAATATTAAAATTCTAATTTTGTATAAAAATCTACTCTGGCGCCATCGTAGTAATAATCAACATTTTGCATATATGAAATACATTTTTTAAAAAGATAAAAAAAATATAGACACTAATAAAATGAAACTATTAATAATTTGAAAATGGTGTACAAAATAACTTATATGCACTTTTCACAACACAATAAACAATATTTTTATTTCATATGCATTATAAACTATAAGAATATAAAAGTATAACAATTATAAGAATATAGGAATAAAAGAATATAAGAGTTAAAAGATTTAAAGAGCTCTTTAAATAAATGTGAGTCGAAAATGTGGAGTCTCTTCTATCATCCCCTTAGGTGTATTTATGTAAAATTTCCACAATATTCCCTGTAACTTAACAATATCGCATACAATATTTTGAATCTCTCCTTAACCTTCTAAGTATTCGTTTCATAGACAAAATTCTTGACTTTCTCTTATATAACACATTCACTAATATAAACTGTATCATACTACTTACTTTTAAACACATCTTTCTGAGAAGTCTGCGTGATCAAATCACAGATGTTCAGGGATGCTAATAAGAAAACAATAAGAGGTGTGCATATCAAACTAAACACGTTTGTCCTCTTAATGTTTCAAGACATATACAAAATTATAATGATTGTATTCTCCTTGTATCCACTGTACAATATCCAAAAATAAGCTTCAAATTATTAAATTAATTTTAAATTTATATAAGAAAAAAATTTCGAGAAATAGTTAATCTTAATATATCACCGGTATATCAGAACACACAATTTCAAAAAGAAAAAAAAGAAAAATAAATAAATGACATGCACTACGGTTACTGCTGAATAAAATAATTAACAAAACAATAAAATTCAGTGGATAAAAAAGAATGCAAAGTGACTTTACTTTTGTGTTTCTTATAAAAATCAATATCACTAGTATTAGTACATTAGTCAATTTTCTAAGAACTTAACTTATATCTTTCAACTTTAAAAGACCAATTTCTATCATAAATGTTAATTTATTCGACATCTTAAGATAAAATTATGAAAAGTATATTAAAATTTCTCACAAAATTTTGTATGACGAAACCTATACACTTTGTTTTCTCAGTTAAAATATAAAGAATATCTGATTTAACACAACTATATTATAAAAAGTAAATAACATATATAATATATTATTTTTCCTCTTAAACTTCTGTTCAGCAAAAATTGGAAATATATACTTTAACTGACCTCCACTTCGAACCGGCAGAAACCCTTTGTGAACGGTAATCCACAGATGTTGTGTTGTCAGTTGTGATTTGCAATAGTAAAATTTTATTTATTATTTTTCTTTCGATGTTGGTAATTTACTTTTATTCCTTATTGCCACTCAGACATTCTGGCGAAGATTTTTTTTTCTCTGAGAGAAGGAATTATTTCTTTGTTCAAGGGTATAGGGGATTCACGCTTCTCATCTTTTTTTCTTTTTCTTCGCCATTAGAACGTTGTTTCTTTCATTTGCGATAATGTAGCCTGTAAAGTAAAAACAGAAATATCTTTCGGCTGTAGAAACGGTTTCTTCTCGGGGTTAACATCGCGTTTCTTCTTTTTCTGTACCATAGAGCCGTCCTTTTCAGTTTCGGCAACCTGATGTCTTCAACTAAGAGGTATAGAGCAGTCGGAGTTCCTTCAAATTCTCCATAGCATTTATTACGGTCGTTGGCGTTCGTTTTAATTTAAAATTATTTTACTATTGAGATTAGTTTTACTTTAAGATTCGAAATTTATTCGCGGATAGAATATCCTGCCGTCTTTATTTCTGACATGATTTGAAGTCAGAAACAGTCTTAGTTTTTAAAAAGAAACTTTATTTGATCAAAGTTAGACATCATCTGACGCTAAGAGCAGAGAGGAAAAAAACGCTACACCGAAACTTAAGTGGTTAAACACTTAAAACACCGATCGCGGCGTCCATGAAATCTCTTGAAAGTTAATGCTGACATATAGGGCTATTAAATATAACGATCTGGAATTAGACATGTTTATTGGCTAGGCCATATGTTCGTAAGAAATAAATGGGTGCTTAGTTTGATACTTGACAAGATGAGGAGAAAAATATAAATGTGAATTGTGCTAGATAGGGAATTTAATTTTTAATCTAATTTAATTATCCTTATATATATATATATTGCAAAATTATTTTCTTTTATAAATTTCAATCTTAAATGTGTAAATGAAGATAAGCAAAAATTTAAAAATAAAATGGAAAAAAATTATAATTATCAAATGAGATAAATCTTTGCCTTCTAACTCCTTTTTAATCAATGAAAAGCGTCAGCGAACTACTACAAAGAATTGCTGAAGCAGTGTAAAAATTAAATTTAGCTAGTTACACACGACTTCTCAAGTCATTACTTTTTGTAACGATTTAGAGTATTCATTCATAAATTAGCCAAAAAAATTTTGAACTAATCCATATGTCTAACCTAATCTTAAATGTGTCAGTAAAGTGTTTTCTTCGACCAGTGCCTGTGATTTATAGCTGCACTCAGTGGCGCACACAAGGGGTCCGAACTAGTGGTGTCCGAACCGTGTACTAGTGGTCCGAACCCCCCGAAAGCACTTGATTTTTTTCCGATTTATTATACTTATAAGTATATAGTACGTGAAATTTAATTAAGTTTGTTATTAATGATTAATTTTATTAACTAATGCTAATTATTTATTCAATAATTAGTTTTTTTACAATTTTTTGTTCCCGAAAATCGACAAAATAAAAAGGAGCACGATACAAGAATGATGGACTTCGATGTTGGACACCTCCCTTGAAAAATTCCTGTGTGCGCTCCTGTCTGCACTATATAAAATTTAATTAGTGAAAAGCACAGGATAATTGTGAAGCATTTAATCAAAATGCCTAAAGATATGATGAAAGCTCAGTTTTCGACAATTACAAATTATGCTGGTCATCACTTTTCCACGTGATATGGAATTTTCTGTTATTTTTCTCAAGATTGATATGAAAACCCTTCTATCAAACCCTTTCTACTTGTTGAGATTCGGAACACCTATATACTGTGATGTATTCAGCTTTAATGTTTTTTTCATTTTAAAACATAAATGGTTTACTTCACTTGATGTAAAGAATATTATTTTCAACTAAATAAACTTATTCTATAGTTCAATTACACCAACGTTTATCAAACTTTCAATTTTTGCGACCACATAAGGCTACAATACGACATTAGTTATAAACTGTACAAATTATATTACGATAAGTATTAAATTTTGCATATAATTTTGTATGTGTAGCCAATGGGGTCAATATTAATTCTTAAACTTGATCTTAATTTAGTATTATGAATTAATAATCAAATATATTACGCATGTGCTTCTCAAACTTTCAATACTTGCGACCCAATTTTCAATGACAATTTTCTTTGTGCACCTTTCCCTATTTAAACAATAACACTGTATTGAATTCAAAAATAATTTACGTTGACGTAAATCTACAATACGAATTTAATTACAAACCGTACAAATTATCAAGATAAGCATAATTTTTTTTTTTATAATTCTATATATGACTGGCCCATGGAATCACTGGTAATTGTTAAACTTCTTCTTAACTTAGCATTGTTAAATTAATTACCAAATACTGTGTGCAGTACCGATACATTTATAAATATATTATATTAGTGTAAATGCGTATTTCATTTTTTATTATGTCAGAATGTATTTTGTTTTGCTTCCTTTCAATAAATAAATATTTATGTATGTTTTATTTTCGATATGCTCGCGCCCCTCTAGTTGGTTTATCACGCCCCCTAGGGGGCTAGCCCAACAGTTTGAAAAACGCTGTATTACGCAGTACTGATATATTTATAAGTATATATGATCATTGTAAATCTGTATTTTTATTATCTCAGAATTACACTGCTGGCCACCGTAAATGCAACACCAAGAAAGACAAGAGATAGCACAACAAAATTTATTTTGTAGATAACATGTTGACCAAGTATCAAATGTATAAATTCTTATACTTCTGTGAAGTGTTGTTCCTGCCAGAATCAGTATCCAGATTAGCCGCCATTGTTGGAAATCACCGCTGCCACACGCCTCGACATTGATTCAAAGAGACTTTGGATGTGTTCTTGGGGTACAGCAGACCAAACAACTTCCACACGTTGCCAAAGTTGATCTGGTGTGGCAGCTGGGGGTGTAATCTGGGTCAATCGTTGAACAACCATGGACAACATGTTTTCTATCGGCGAAAGATCCGGAGAGCAAACCGGTCAGGGAAGCAATTCAATCTGGTGATTGACGAAGAACATTTACGCATCGCGTGCCAAATGTGATCGCGCATTATCCTGTTGAAATATGGCTGTGGTCATGCCCTGAAGATAAGGAAGGACAACTGGCTCCAACACCTTGGAGATGTAGCGCTGGCTGTTTAAAGTACCGTCAATGCATACTAGAGGAGAGCAAGAGGGATATCCAATACCGCCCCTTAACATAATACCCGGTACAGGACGGTATGGCGGTGCATAACGCAACTGTTCAGAATCCTCTCTCCACGGTGTCTCCAGACTTGAATCCGACCATTGTGGTGTTGCAGACACATGCGTGACTTGTTAGTAAAGACAACTTCATTCCATTCTGCCGCCCATATCTTTCTTTCATTGCTCCATTGGCGGCAGAGACGTCTGTGGTTCTGCGTCAAGTGTAGACCATGCAATGGATATCTTGCGGAAAGACCACTCTGCTGTAAACGGCGTCGAATGGTGCGCGCAGACACTGAATGATGCGTTACAGACTCAATGTGCTGTGCTATGGTTCGTGATGTGACTGAATGATCCGTCACTGTCATGTGCACAATTTGCCTGATCTCATGTGAAGTGGTGCACTGAGGTGGAAGCGATCGACCACGCCGGTCCCTCGTACCCTCCTGCATTGAACGGTCACATATTCGCCTTACAGTTGTTTGGTTTCTTCCAACACCACTACCGATTTCCCTGAAAGATAATCCACAATCTCGGTAGTCCCCTATACCTCTGTCGAACTCGGATACTGGATCAAAAGCTGATTGCTGTTTTCTACGAGACATAACTGATCGTTTTTTGAAAAATCCACAAGAAAAACATAATTGCTGAACTTGAAATCGTCAAAATCTCCAAGCCTTAAATAGCGCTTTGTGACGGCTCACGCGTCTCTTTTCTGTAACATAACCTCTGGGTTATTTGACGGCCAAGATTAATGGCAAATATTTTCCAACCCAAATCCAAGAAGTGAAATTAAAGTATAGATGCAAATAAGATAGCCTTTAAAAGAACAGAAGTTTTAGTAAGCGGGATGGCAATTTAGAGAAAGTTCTGTTAGGAAAAGATAGAAGTGTAATTTGACGGCCTACCAAGGAATCACGGATATCTAGCCATTACTACAAGGTGCATACTATTGCATGCGAGCTCAACAGCCTATCTGAAAGTGATTGAACCGTTACGTGGAATTCAAGGTAGGACACAATATTTGATATAAAATAATTTAAATAATAAAAAAATTTGAAATCGTAATATTTTTAGAATTGAGAGTAGGCGGATAATATAATTATTTAGATAAGTGATCTAATTGCGCGATCTGTTTTAGCTACGGCTACGTGTTTTGGTTTATTCTCACTTAATATAAGTTTATTCAATATATAAGAAATTTAAGTTAAACTCTTAATAAAGTCATATTAAGAATTGTAAAATGTCTATTCTTTTCGAGAACCCCACACCTCTTCTTCACGCTGACCCACAAAGATATGGTCGACCAAGATCGACCATATCACAGCTTTGAGATGGCGCCTATGGCGCTCGTTATGTGTGTCTGAGCTGAAACTGTAATCATTTGCATATTTCACCGCTGTTAATATATGTTGCAAATTTCATTTTATTTGCATGCTTCCTTCAGGGTGTTGCATTTACGGAGGCCATCAGTGTATTTTGTTTTTGTTCTTTTCGGTAATTGATTTAAATGTGTTTTTTTTTACTTTTCAATATGCTCGCTCGATCCTGGTAGGATTATCATACTTCTCTATGTGGGCGTGCCCAACAATTTGAGAAACGCTGAATTAAACGGAATAAATTATTTTAACCACATCTAAAGTATACATACTTTTTTTAATGTGGCTATTTTTCTCTCTCTTATTCTTGTTCTAAGTATGCATTATCAAATTAACTGTTTAGAAAATAACTGAAATTTTCAAACATGTACTTTCTAAGGAATTCTTAAATCTATAAAAGTGTTACCTTTTTCTTCAGCAAATGGGATTTTTTGTTCCTTTATTTCTAAAAATATTTTATCATAACTCTAATAACGCTAAAATGAATTGCAAGCAATTCTTTTTTGAAAGTAAAAGTACACATTAAAATACTCTGTTAAGGTAGAGAAGAGAATGAGAAGAAAAAAAAAAAAAAACTCAACAATTATCACATTTTGATTTGAATTTAAAATAACGACTATCGCAATAATGTATTACTCTATGTCATTTTTAACTAATTATTTCCATCATATGCCAAGTAATGACACTTAACTCTTACTTCTCTTTGTTCTCCCTTTTTATTTTTAAATTCAGTATCCTGTTATAATTCAATATTCTTATACTTCAGCTTTGATTCTACTGTCACAAAATGACACGCATTTTTCTCTCCCACAACTCTTATTGTATTATACTTCTGTTACTAACTTCCTCTAATCTAAGCATTTCTTAATGTCGCTTCATTCAAAAGAGAGGAAATTAAACTTGAATTTAATTAAATCTTTGACTTGGAGCAATTTTCGAAGAAATATCATTTGATTCTGTTCTTTTACTATTAATAACCTCGTTTTTGAAAATATATTTGTTCAATTTAGATAAAAAAAAAAAGACAAACATTTTCACACTTAAACTTTAATTCAACACTATAATAGCTTTTTTGGTTTGATTTGATAGAAATAATTTTCTTTATAAATTTGAAAAATTTCATGTAATATCTTTCCGATTAGAGTTTTTAAAGTTTAGATCCCAAGGCATTAGATGATATGTATAAAGTATACCTAATATATAAAATACCTTAGGAATAATATCTCAGATATTAATCTTATACATATTTTGCAACATCACCTTAAGTATAAATTTACACACTTACTAGCCAATGAATTAGAACCCTAAATATTTTAATTTGAAAGCGTGTTAGGGACGTAGAATGCAATTTATTCTTTAAAATTTTATTTATTTAGTTATTGTGATAACGCAGCTTTCATGGGGTTTGAATGCTGTAAAAGTAAAGTTTGGAAAAATGACAGATCTCTTAGCATTTAAAAAAATGGCTTATTGTTGGCTCAGGTATAGTAGGGCCCTTGATTTTGAAGACAGCATATATCACTAGGTTCTCAAAATAAGCTATATAAAGACTTTTCAAACGTTAAAATCAGAATCCAAAATCTTTCTCTAGAATAAGTATGTGAGGTTCGATCACAGTTTTCCACGAGCGTCTCCTCCGTGGAATTGCACGGAAGAATAAGGACTCTACTGTCCTTCAACTGACACAAATCATGAACGAAAGCTATTCCCAACAGATTTCAGCTCAAACCAAGCGCAAAAAACTGCAGAAGAGGGGAATTCATAGTCAGGTACCTGTGTCCACTCATTTTTGCCCAAAATACTTAAGTTCCTTTGCAGTGGTGTTGAGAAAGAGAACACTGGGCATCTAAGGATTGGATAGCGGAAATGTGGTCTGATGTTTCACGCTACACCTTATTTTGTACACTAATGCAAGATTTCGAATTCGGTGAAACCCCGGCGAATCCATGAATCCACCTTACCGTACTCGCATTGTGCAAGAGGATCTAGTGAGATTATCATGATATGAGTAATGTTGTGCTAGCATGAAAGTAGTGCCCTGATTTCCCTTGAGGCTAAACAAGGAACCATGAGATTTCTAGATGTATTGACAAATAAAGTTCACGATGCAATGTTGCATTTTTAACCTAACGGTAATTGTTACTTCATGTCCAATAATGCTACGATAAATAGTTCCAGAAGGGTTCAAATTTAATTAGCTGATCATCAGAATGCCTTCGAACACACCTCCTGGCCACTGCATAATCCGAATCTTAATTTCATACAAAATATGTGAGACATCGTGCAAAGATGCATCTGACAAAACTCTCCTGTTCCATTTAAAAAAGTGTTTCTCAAGCTTTCATTATGCATGACCCACTATTCACAATCATCATTTTCATCTCGCCCCCTTCATACAATAACAATGTATTGAATTCAATAATACTATACTTTGACACTAAAGCTACAACTTGAATTTAAACTCTTATGTGCCACCGACGTATATAAACGTCTCAACCAGGCTCGATATTAATTTCTGGACGTATATATACGTCTTTCCGAAGTACCGAAGTACAATCTTTTCGTAGCACTGCTATCCATAAAATTATTCCGAAGGCTTTGGAATGCAATAAAGGGACCTTGACAGATTTTGAAAAGGATTTTCTTATTTCAGAGGATTTACTTATTTATTCCTTTTCTCCTCCCCCTCAAAAGATACCCATCAACATGCGCACGCTACTTGGAAAACGGTGGCATTCGAGAGCGAGTAGCGTAACTTTTAATTGGCAGTTAAGTTATCCTACTACGTGCGAAACCGTGATCTTACAAAAGATGATCTTGTGATCTTGCTGTGATCTTGCTCTTTCATATTTAGTGTCATTTAGATTAGAATACATGTATTAAATTGTTTTAAGGATATTTTGATAAAAAAATTATTTAAATACAATATTTTGGCAAAAAAAATAACTTAGAATAATCTTTTTTTTTTTTTAACATATTCTACTTTTTTTAAAACTGCTTCTATTATAATAATATTTTGCCTGTATATAGTTCAGACATCTCTACAGAGGCTCAACTATGGTTTTTCAAAAGTTCACATTATTTTTGAAATATGTTACTTAGAAGTGGGTTTATCCATGTTTTACGACAACAGAGTTGAGAAATTTTAAGAAAAAAACACCGACAAATATTTCAATTGGTGGTATCTCTGCAAATAATGTGAATTTTTTCAAAAATAATACCTGAGCCTCTGTACAGAAGTCTGAGCTATATACAGGCAAAATATTATTATAATAGAAGCATTTTTCACAAAAAAGAGAACATTTTGAAAAAAAGATTTTTCTAAGTTAATCTTTTGCCAAAATATTGTATTTAAATAATTTTGTTTTGTCAAAATGTCCTTAACACATTTTTATGCATGTATTCTAACCTGACTGACACTAAATATCATGAAAAATATCCATTTATGCACTTTTTTAAAATCACTGTTCCGAACGTAGTCGGATACCGTAAGGAATTAATTATAAACGGTACAAATTATCAAGATAAGTGTTAGTACAAACTCATGGGGTCACGGATAATTATCAAATTTGCTCTAAACTGAGTATTGTTAAATTAATAATAAAAATACATTTTACAGTACTGATACAATTATATAAGTGCATTACATCTGTGTAAATGTGTATTTTATGTTTTATTATATCAGAAAGTATTTTTTGTTTGTTTAATTTCAGTAAATTAATTTTTTAAACAATCTTTTATTTTCGACTTTTCAATATACTCGCGCCTCCTTCGTAGAGTTATCCCCCAAGGGGGAAGCGACCACATTTTGAGAACTGCTGATCTAAAACTTTTCAAAGTTAATGCATGGTATTCTCTGCATGTAAATGCACTAAAAAAGCATGTCAATCGATGCTCAAACATATTAGAGTAGTTTTTCCAGCAAAAGGTGGTTTAATAAAATATTGATCTTGGGTTTCTCTCAAATTCATTAGCTATAATGTAAATTATAACATAAACTATATTTATGGAACAAACAAAATTTTAATTAAGGAAACAAAGCAAGAACTATAAGAGTGAATTAAAAAGTTCAATCAAATGTAACTTTCTTGAAATAATTTCCCCAATAAAAAATGGAGATAATGCAAGATGCAATTTTCATAACTCTTTTTATTGAGAGTTTAATGTGTGTGTGTTACTAAGATATAAAATGAAATCCACACACACACACTCACATGTTTTAAAATGTAGCTTAATTTCTTAACATGAATTCAAATTAAAACGATTTAAATTTTCTAAAATTTTAAGTGCATGCAAGTGCTCATTTTATTTTCTCAATTTTTAATCAGCGACAATATGTGAATTTCAAATTGGAATATTTAACACAAACAGTGACATTCAAACCGATTGTAATAATATTTGTATAATGCTACCTTCAAAGTAATTTTTCATGTGATTAAAAAGCATGTATCTTTTTTACAACAATGATTCTTAAACTGCGGGGATTCCCCACTAGGGGATGTGAAAACCTTACTTGGGTGGCGCTAAGATATCGAAAAGTCAAAAATAAAAGATTATTTAAAAACTACATATTAATTTACTCTGAAAATATGCAAAATGAAATACATTCTAACAGAATAAAAAATAAAATACGAATATATTGCATGTTTATTATAACTTGAAGATTAGGAAGGAAAATAAACGTAATACTTATCCTATTACTTAAAAGTAGCTTGCTTAAAATATCTATTACTTAAAAGTAACATGCACAACATTTAATACTTAGCTTGATTATTTATATGGTTAATTATTAAGCTGGTAATTTAGCTTTAGTGTCAAATCACATTATTATTGTATATAGTACACTGCTATTCTAAGGGTGGAGGCAAAATGAAGATTATGATTCACACAAAATTTGGTCCCAAATAATGTAAGTTTTAGCAGTTTTTTATAATGTTATGCTACTATTTTTTACTCTTAGATCTGCAACCAAGTACTAAATTTAAGCATTTCTCCTGTGTTTACAGTAACAAAAAGTGTTTTACACTAATTTTATTACGTATTTTAGTATATTTACCAATTTTGTTCTCATGAATAACTTTCACTGATATGGTTTTTAATATTTCTACCAATTTTTTCTTGACTTCCGCGAAGAAGAATGTATATTTCATAATTATTTTATATCATGAAGAATAAAATCTGTTATACTTAACATTTACCTTTTAACCAAAAGTGAACGTGGAAGAGGAAAAGAATATTTTCAGACATTCTTTTATATGTATACATTCACAAAGAATAGCTATAATTATTCACCTTATATATTCCAAGTAATGGGCAACATCAAATAGAATAAATTTTCTTACGAGAAAAATATGTTTTTTTAATTAATTCTAATTAATATAATACAATATAAAATGTGCATATGTTTTTTTTATTTCTTTTGTGTTATGTCTAATATTCTGAAAACTATTAAAATATATCATGTAGAGTAATATTTTTAATTACTACATTTATTTTTACACTTAATGCTGTTTTATGTGTCTAGTTAGCATTATTCTTTGCTACTACATTTTATTTTGACTTTTTTAAAGAAAACATTGAAAATATATTTCCCTAATAATCCTTTTTTCTTGAATTTTGTAAATTCTTAAGGTATCCGACTACGTTCGGAACCATGATTTTAAAAAAGTGCATTAATGTATAATTTTCCTGATATTTAGTGTCACTTAGGTTAGAATACATGTATAAAATTGTTTTAAGGACATTATAACAAAAAAATTTATTTAAATACAATATTTTTGCAAAAAATTAACTTAGAATAACCTTTTTTCCAAATGTTTTCCTTTTGTAAAAAATGCTTCTATTATAATAATATTTTGCCTGTATATAGCTCCGACCTCTGTACTGAGGCTCAACTATGGTTTTTGAAAAATTCAAATTATTTTCAGAGTTACAACCATTTGAAATAATTATCGGCGTATTTTCTAAAAATTTCTCAATTCTGTTTTCGTAAAACATGAATAAACCGACTTCCAATTTATGCGTTTCAACAATTCTAGTTGAGCCTCTTTACAGAGGTCTGAGCTATATACAAGCAAAATATTAATACAATCGAAACCTTTTTTTACAAAAGGAGAACATTTTGAAAAAAGGTTATTCTATGTTAATTTTTTGCCAAAATATTGTATTTAAATAATTTTTTTGTCATTATGTCCTTAAAACCTTTTTATACATGTATTCTAATCTAAGTGACACTAAATATCATAAATATTATCCATTTAAACGCTTTTGCAAAATCACGGAACCGAACGTAGTCAGATACCTTAAGAATCAAAAATCTGCAATATTGCATAGTTGCATTTGATTACTATTATCCTCATTTGAAAATACACAATTATAAATGTTTGTAATTAAATCATGAAAAGGTTTTGCAGTACATAATTAAAGCCCAGTTCTAGAATAATTACCTCACAATAGAATGTGGCATATATTTCAATTTGAAGAGTTTCGAGTTAAATATAATTGTCCACAATAACAATTTATACATACATTGGAAAGATAAATTACTTATAAACTTTGAAAGAATATAATTCTTTTTAACATGCTTATGAGATTAAAAAGACTATTCACATCAACTTAATTTTTAAATAAATGTGGAGATGTATGTAAAACTAAACATTTCTATAATTAAGAGGTAAATAAACATCAATTATACGAAAAAAACAAGTAAACTAAACATTTATTTCTACTACTTATTTGTAAACGTATTTGGATAGTTTCTTTAGTTACTTTAGAATTTCTCAAATGATAATCATATTCCGTTTCGGAAAATAATAAAGTTAATTATGCTTATGTCGAATATTTTTAAAGTACTATTTATATAAGATACACATATACTTCTCAAAATATTAAACTTTTAAATTAAAGAGAACTGACACTTTTGAAAAGAAATGTATTTGTTTGATTTGTTTGCATTAAGGTATCCGACTAGGTTAAAAAAGTGTTTTTTGACAAAAATGTCGAATTTTTTTTATGATTGTAAAACAAAGCCCCAACCTTTAAGATTCCAAAACAGTCTTTATTTTAATTTTACGTAAATTAGAACTCGATTTTAATAAGTCATAGTAGTTGAAAACGAAACCCGAAGTAATGTCATCTGTACCGGAAGTGAGCGACATATGCAGTGTTTAATTATTATTTCCCTAAAATGGAATTTCAAAAACCAACATTTTAATTATCTGTTTACTAAGCCACAGTTTGCTAATAATTATTTCAAACAATTTTGTTGCAAACGATTGGCAACGGAATTTTAAGACTAACACTATTCCATGTTTGTTTACATTCGACGTTAGATTTACCACGCCTATCTTAATCCTGTTTTTTTTCTATATTTTGCTTTATTTTTAGAATTTAAATTATTTTAATTTAATCTTAAATTTATTTTACCTGAAATCATGGGTAAATGTCGTTTATATCGTCCCCGTAAAAGAAAGTTTCATGGAAACCAAAATACATGTACTGAAACTGCTTCAAGCATGGAAGAAATTATGACCGCCAGTTCACTAAAGCTGCAGCAATGTAATCAGGTAAATAATGATGAAATTAATATTTCAGAACATTTAACTAGAAACAGGTTGATTGATCTGGAAATTTTAATTGGTATTTTTGCTTTATTGTGTTGCCCAACAAAAAAGTGTACAGCAGGAAGCCTTTATCTGGTAGAAGATTCAAGGTTTGGATTATCTTCAAACTTTATTTTGCACTGCAAAAATTGCAGTTTCATATCGGCATTTTGTACTTCTAAAACGTTAGACAAAATGAATGAACTCTACTCGTTTTGTTTATGGCTTAAGATTAATAGGTAGAGGTGTTTCAGCAGGAAGAAAACTTTGTGCTGTTTTGAATCTACCTCCCTTTCTCTCAAAGCTTGCATTCCGCCAACAAGAAAAAAAACTCCTCAGTGCTGCGACTTCCATTGGAGAAAAAATAATGAATGACGCAGCAAAAGGTATTAGGCAATTAAAAAAATCTATACATGATACTGTAAATTGTGGTGTTACGATGGATGGTACCTGGCAGCGTCGTGGTTTTGCTTCGATAAATGGTTGTGTTAGTGCTATATGTGTTGATACGGGGAAAATTGTTGACTTTGAAACTTTATCTCAGTTTTGTAGAAAATGCAATTCAAAGACGGAGCAACAAAATGTGAAATTGCGGTGTAATCATCATAAAGGATCTTCATCCAGGATGGAACCGGTTGGGGTTTATCGAATTTTCGAGAGGTCGGAAGATCATAATGTTACGATACACTGACTTATGGGGATGGAGATTCCAAAGCTTTTGATGCCGTGAAGGACATTTACGGGAAAGATTCTGTTACGAAGCTAGAATGTATAGGGCATATTCAAAAAAGAGTTGGAACAAGGCTTTGAAAATTGAAAAGCAGAAGTAAAGGACTCGAGGGGAAAGGTAAATTGACTGATGGTTTAATTAATAAGCTACAGAAGGAATTGCTATTCGAAGTAATATTGGGAACTTGGACAAAATGCAGTCTGCTGTTATTGCTGCCTTCTTCCATTGTTGCTCATCAAAACATCAGCCAAAACATGGACAGTGCCCTGTCGGAGCTGAAAGTTGGTGCTAATTTCAACGGGCTAAAGCTTCTAATATTGTGTATCAGGAAAAATCCTTGGGACTGCCACAAAATATTATTAACATGATAAAGCCAGTTTATATGGATTTGTGTGACAGAAATCTTTTAAAGAAATGTTTACACGGCAAAACTCAAAATCCAAAAGAAAGTTTTAATGCAATTTCGTGGCAGATATTACCAAAAGAAGTTTTCGTTGAACATAAGACATTGCGTTTAGGTTCTTATATTGCTGTTGTGCAGTTTAATAATGGCTTTCAGGGATTAATTTCCATATTAAATGAAATGGGTATTGTTTCAGGTTATTATACTGTACAGGGACAAAAAACCTTCGATAATGAGCGCATTGCAGATTCGAAACGTCACTCACTGCCAACAGCAAAAACCTGCAGAAGAAAACTTAGGGCCATTCGAAAAAAAAGAAATATAAAAATTGAGGAAGAAGAAGGA
>BMAV01007063.1:0-16185 GCA_019973955.1 Trichonephila inaurata madagascariensis
TGGTAATTATTAAACTTGTTTTTAACTTAGTACTGTTGAATTAATTATCAAATACAGTGGACAGTACTCATACATTTATAATTGTATTTTATCAGTCTAAATGTGTATTTTATTTTTTATTGCGTAAGAATGCATTTTATTTTGTGCTTCCTTTCAGTAAACTAATAATAATTTTAAATATTTTTTTTTCAACATGCTCGTGCCCTCCACATACAGTTATCACGCCCCCTAGGGGGTAGGCACCCCACAGTTTCAGAAACGCTGTCCTACGACCAGTAGAATGTTCGCCGGCCCCTTTATCTAAATGTGTAGGATACCGTACGGGGAAAATACATATTGTTAAAGTGTTTGATTCACTGCAAGAGAAATGTATTAAATGATTTTTTGTAAAATTTCTTCCGACTACAATAATTGGAAAAGTTAAACTAATTATTTCCATACAAAACACAAATGAAAAACTGCTTGAATGAAAATGGGATTATCAAAAACAATTTTTGAAAGAAAAAAAAATATCCAAGTGTTTCAAACATGATTAAAACTACAGAAGAAAAAACCACAATTCAAATATAAAAATTGGAAAACGTTAAAAGTTATATTTTAATGAAATGAGTAATTATCTTGTTCAATTTGCTACCAAGCTGTTCATTTCAAATATGAAATAAATAAAGAAACATGAAATAAGTGTTTTAAAGAGCATTGGCTCATATAATCTAGAGCAGGAGTCAGCAACTTAGAGCACGTGTGCCACGTGCCACAGTGAATCTCCACCAAAGTTATGAGATCAAGGTAATTTTTTCTCTGTTTTTCCTCTCTGTCTCAAGCGTAACGACTATTTCTTACTCTTAATGATTTGCTATAAAGCGATGTATATCATGGTAGCTTATTGGCCAAGACAACAGACAGATGGTTGTGCTTGTCATGAGTTCGAGCCTAGTGCCGCTGAAGACTTGCCGTGTAGAGGAGTGATGCACGTTTCATCTGTCGATAGCTCAAACGTCCTCCTGTTGGTGTGGTGTGGTAGTTAGGAAAGGGAGTGCCAGCTCAGGTGTCATCCTCGTCACTTGAGCGTGGTTAAAAATTACGAGGTCCGTTGCCAAAAGCCCTCGTGTAGCTGAACAGTACAACCAGGGGCGTAGTTACCGCCGTATCAATGATGCGGGGCCCCCACACTATAAGGGACCCAATATGTGTAAGTTCATAATCGTAAAATGTTATCAATATTCCTACTAACAAAGCTCTCATTCCCAAAAAGAGGACCCCCAAGGAATTTTAATACAGGGACTTAAGGACTAGCTACGCCAGTGAGTGCGACGTAAATATTCACTCATTCACTCACGAAATTGTCCATCACTACAATCGGTTGATTCATAAAGTAAATTACTTCACGTGAAAAAAAAACATTGGGGAAAACATCCACTGGTTAAAATCGAAAAATAAATTAGTAACTCGTCAAAATAAGGTGGTACTTAAAGTTTTAAAGTCGAACTATTATACCATTGGTTAAAGTGTAACTGTACCATACATCTCCAATCAGTGCATTCTAATGAACAGACCAATAAAATTAATTAATGCTGTAAAGAAGGCGGTACGTTAAAAAATATAAGTAAATCTATGACAACATGGGTTAAAATAATTGTGTCTTACTTCCAATGAGAATTTTGATTTGAATCTCTGAACACTAAAATTGTAAGATTGTCTAAGAGAAGGCGGTACATTAAAAAAAAGAGGCTGAACACACACACACACACAATGATTACATTGGTTAAATTATTTGAAACTTCCACCCAATCAGCGCTTTCATTGAATTCAATGGTGTAATTAAACTTAACTAAGTAAAGAAGGCGGTACTTTAAAAATAAAACCAATCTACGATGTGACATTGAATTAATGAATAGGATTTATACACCCAATCAACGCTTTGTTGCAAAATTTCAGCAATACAATCAGTAAATCTGTTAAAAAAGGCGGAACTTTTAATGTAAAGGCCTAACTTTGATTACATTGGTTGAATTAAATATGGCTTACATCCCCAGTCAGCTCTGTTATCAAAATCCGAGCAATAAAATGTAATTAAGTAAAGAAGGCGGTACTTTAAATATTAAATCAATACATGATATTGGACAAAATAATTTTAACCTGCCTCCCACCAACGTTTTGTTGAGCAATTACAGCAACAAAATTATTAAATTATTGAAAGAAGGCGGTACTTTTTTAATGGAAAGGATTAACTATTGTTACATTGGTTAGATTTACTGAAACTTCCATCCAATCAGAGGTTACATTTCAATATAAGCAATTAAATTTAATTAGTGTTAAAAAGAAGGCAGTACATTACAAACGTAGGAGAATTCCATTGGTTAAATTAAATGCAGAGGTTATCCAATCAGCTCTGCAATAGATAGCTGTAATAAAATAAATATTATAAAGGATGCGGTCTTTTAGAAATAAAAAGCCGATTAATGTGAAATTTGTGATTTACATCCCATTAACGCTTTTTGAGCAATTTCTACAGTAAAATTATGAAATTATTGAAATAAGGCGGTACTTTGGAAGTAAAAGTCTAACTATGGTTACATCCAATTAGCGCTTTCATTAGAAACAGAGCGATACAAATTTAAAAAATGTTCTAAAAATGGCGGAACTTTAAAAATGTAACGGAATCTAGGGGTCATATTGGTTAAATTGAATGTAGACATTATCCTATCAACATTGTCATTCGTATTTGGGCAAATAAAATTTAAATATATATATATAAGGAATGCTTTAATTTAAACATAAAGTTGATATTTGTTTATATATATTGATTTTAAATGATTGCGACTTATATTCAATGGATGTATTTTGTATGATCCGTTGGAGGCTAAACAAAAATGCTACACGCCTTTTGGTTATAATGTTGTCTACGTTGTTAAATGCTCACATTGGGTTGTGTGCTTGTGTTGATTATGTGCCCCAATCTGTAAAGATATCGGTCATGTAATTTTTATTTAACAGATTTTTATAGAAATCAGGTTTGTCCCCACAGTTAATTTCATAGAGCATTGTGCATTAGCATTTACAGCTCAGAGCATTTTGACATAAAATCCGTATTGAACAGACATTGAAAACTTTCATTGCGTATCTTGAGAATAACTTTGAATTGTTCGTTTGTAATTTTTTTTTTACTTTGATTTAAAATTCCAAAAAGAAAATAAATAAATAAATACATTTCTAATGGGGGTGCGGATTGGTATTTTAATATTGCAGACCTTATACTTTCCCCAGGAGCTGGAATCTCTTTTTAGTGCGGCACCATAGATGTGGTATAACCAAACCCCGCAAGTGATTTTTAAGGCCCAGTTTCCTTCCCAGAAGGAGGCACCAGAACCCTGATGATGCGAAACAGTACTAGAGATTTAATTTTTCTGAGAGCACCCAAGTCAAACAGGCACTCAAGGGATATTTTACATACCGCATAATCATACGACATGAACACTGTCGATTTTTTGCTTCATGAAAATTCCCCGACTTTGTGCCGGGGGTTAACACGCAAACTTGGGCATACAAGGCCAGCATCAAACCAACTACGTCACACAGTCAGCATATAAAAAATATTATATTTACCATTTAAAAAGAAACGTACTTGATTATTGATGTGATACATACTAAAGCCAATAATATCACTGGTATGAATGTTATCTTAGATAATATTAATAACATGTAATAATAATAATAATATATATTTTAAAATAATTGGGGGGGGGGGTTACGTTATGTACTCCTAACGATGAACCAACCCCCAGCTAATTAGAGAACTCTTCATACTCATTGCTAAAAATGTAAACTGTAATTTGCATGTATTATGTAGTTCTATTTATTTGTTTTTTTTTCGCAAAATATGGTATTAGCCAGTATTAGAAACTTTACATGAAATTGTCAAAAAAATAAGATTTTAGCTTTCCAACACCCCCCTCTTTAGTGCCCCTAGCGTATAGAAACATTTCGCTCAGCCAGTGCGTAAACTGTCCCGGACGTATATATACGTCTTTCCGAAATACGATTTTTTTCTGTTCGCGGCTATCTAAGAAATTATTCCGAATGCATTGAAACGCAATAAAATGACCATGGCAGTGTTAACGAAGGATTTACTTATTTCAGAGGATTTGTTTATTAATTCCCTCTTTCTCCTCCCCTATTACACCTAATACACCGTTTTGCATACGTGCAAAACGGTGGCATTGGAGAGTGAATCGCGTAACTTTTCATCGACATTTAAGGGATTAATCATAAACCGTACAAATTATGAAGATAAGTGTTTATTTATGCATATAATTTTAAATATGACAAGCCCATGGGATCCCTAGTAATTATAAAACTTGTTCTTCACTTAGTATTGTTAAATTAATTATAAAATACACTGTGCAGTGCTGATACTTTTATAAGTGTATTATATCAGTGTAAATGTTCTTGTTTTTTTTTTTATTTTTATTATATCAGGGTGTATTTTGTTCGTTTACTTTCAATAAATTAATAATTTTTGTAAATAATTTTTTGGTTTCGACTTTCCAAGATGCTCGCGCCCCTTCTTCTAGGGTTATCACGCCCCTCTAAGGGGCGTGTCCCACAGTTTGAGAAGCACTGGTCTGGCTATAATAATTATAACCAGTAGCGCACACAGCAATTTTTCAAGGGGTGGGGAAATCCAGGATCGAAAGTTCATCATTCTGGTATTATGCTCCTTTTGATTTTGTCGAATTTCAGGAACAAAAAAGCAGTAAAAAACTAATTATTGAATAAATAATTAGCATTAATTAATAAAACTAACTATTAATAACAAATACTTAATTAGATTTTACGTACAATATACTTAGAATTATAATCAATCCGAAATAGGTGGTGGGGGTGTCCGGACCCCTTGTGTGCGCCACTGATTATAACCATCCTAATACGAGAGATATCGAGAAAACAAATATAGTCAAGTTAAAAATTAAAAGCACACTATTTATCAGGAAATAAAATTTGTTTACATACCTCAAAGCTTCCTTATATTTCTACATAATCATTTCCTACATTTAAACATGTATCGTATTTGTTCATGAGATTTTGAATTCCCATGCGATACTCTATAGCTGCCAATGCTTTACGTTAAGTGGTCACTGCATTCACCAATTTTTAATCACTTCCAAAATGTTTGATGTTGTTGTTTTTTATGCCACCTGTGTGATCTTGAATGCGCCAGATATAGGCCCATGAAAAGCATTATGACAAGGGGCTAGATGTACGCCTGTCATTGGCCGTAGCCTAAAGCCTCATGCAGGTGACAGTACGATTTAGTTCGGTTCCACCCCTAATTTTGAGAGAGAATACCCTGGGGGGTCCCAGCCCCTTTCTTCCCCTCCCCCCAACCTCACGAGAGGACTCGCAGCTCAACGACCTTTAAGAGTATCCCCATGCCGGAAAGGCACTATACATTTACAAACATCCGTGCCTTTGGAATTCGCACCCTGTCCTTACGGCCCAGTAGTCAACGACGCTAACCACTATACCGGATGGGCGGCTCTCCAAAACATTTACCGCGAAGAAACTCTTACCATCTCTTCCATCAAAATAAAACAAAAAATTGGTTATCGCTAAAAGCAAGGACCAAGCTATCGGTATTTTGTTTGAATGATATGAACTGAAAACTTAATGAACAACTGTGTGAGAGGATTGCACCTCTCTTTCTGGCACCTAGATGTGTGGGAGGTAGGGAAGAAACAATCAACATGATTCAGTTAATCTATTTATTTATCACACAAAGAACAGACACATTTTCAGCTAATAATAGTAAGAGAATGTTTCAATGCTAACCGCGAAAGTGGAACAACGGCGGTAAAACACAAGCGATTAGGAGACTAACAAACTTGATCCCTATCTTAATTAAGGATATAACCTATCATCCGATTTATTCTAACCTTAGTGAACAACCATCATTTTAAGGTTTCCTTCTAATAAGAATCAATTCACTGTAATTCTAATATTATAACTTTAGTAGCAATCTCACCTGGGTTGAGTATATTTTCTCTCCTTCTCTCTTTCAAGCTAGAAAACCTCACCTATTTATAGTAAGCTAATTTAAATATCACGATTCTCTTCTTTCGAAGGGTTGGCTGTGAATAACGCGAATTGATAGCCCCAAAGATTCCCCAAGAGGATTAATTGAAAGAACGCATGTAGATCCGTCACAACTGGCTGCAGAAGAATATAACAAGAAAATTCTGAAGTTCGTGAGTAAATACGACAAATGTATGAAATGATTTGTATAAATAGAAGAAAGCTTTAACGTATGTAAAAGAATTGTTTCCCCAATAAATATGCTGTAGTTTTCCCTTTTTTATTGTTAAACAGTCATTATTTTTTGGATTACATTCAGATATTGCGTCAATTTCTGAATGCGGAAATAATAATTCTTTACATACTAAACCAAATGTGATTCAATTGATTAACAGCAGTGGCCAAAATAAAAAGGAAGCGATACAATAATACTGAATTCTAGGACATCGTGTGGTACATTTTCGAAAATGGCTATCTCCTGTGCAATATTTCACGATTGAAAGCATCATGCTTCCGCAAAACATCACTAGAAGTTCGGAGACGTACTTAATAAATCATTCTAAATCGTAAGGAAAAAAAATAAATGGATTAAATAAACAAAAAAGTTTTAACTCTTTTCTCTTCAAGAATAAAGTTTAAAAGTTGTAAACAAAATCAAAAGCTGCCCAGGAAAGAAGGAAGGGTTTTTATTGCTTCTTCCTCTAATAATAGAAAAGTTTTGTTTCCGAAAATTAGGATCAATGATTCTTTCAAGATAAATGGCCTTGGTGTACATCTGCAGGGTGACTAATGTGATTGAATTTTTTTGCTGAATGTTCGAATTTTAGTACTTTACGTTGATCAAAGTAATGATTTATATTTCGTGTATAGTATCTATTTCAATTATTCGTTCAATTAAAATGTCTGCTTTCTAAGTCACCACTTCAATGTAATTATTTACAATTTGCTTGAAAAATCATAAAGATGTTTTATTAAGAATCTTCCTTTGCTTATGGATTTTGTTTACCTTTATTAAGGTATGGGAACACGCGCGTTGAAACCAGCACTTTCGATCAAAACACTCATTTTTTTTATTTTATTTTATTGAATATAGCAGAAGCCCTTTCACTTTTCGGGGTAGCAACCCCGAAAAGACCCCATGAGCATTGCGCATAGTTTACACATATTTGGGTACTTCTTTCTTAATTTTTATGTAGTATATTACTCTTTTACAGTAACAAACATCAGCAATAAGTTTTTAATTTGAATACGAGGTGTGACACTAAAAAACGCGAGATTGGTCCAATAAATCATTGTACTTACAGAATCAGTTTTCCATGACAATATCACCTTCAAAGTAGTTCCCTTCAGCATTCACTCACTTCTACATTCTGCGCTGATATTGCTGGTAACAATTCCGGAATGAGGTTTTTGGAAGTCCCTTTAGGTGATTTTCCGTTTTGGCTGAACTTCTTCAACTAAGGTAAAATGGTATTCGAAATGTTTTTGTGGCTGATTTCTTAAGTCTCACAAGAAACTTGATGTTGATACGATATTTTTCTAGCAGAATGCAGATGCACGTGTTCACTCAATGGCGCAGTACTCCTATCTGGCACTATCGATTAAGGTGAAACTGGCCTCAAAGATAGATGAGGTACGTGGGATGACGTAACCAAAACAGTTGTTGCCAATCCCCTTCTTTTGTGGACCTACACACTTAATCTCGTTTTGTTCGTGTCACACCTTGAAAAGCGATATTAAAATTTAATTAAGTAACAAAATAAAAAAATAACATTATATAATGCAGAGTTTCTCAAACTGTGGGGCATGCCCTCCAGGGGGGGGGGCGTAATAACTCTACGAGGGCGGCGCGAGCATATTGAAAAGTCGTAAGCAAAAAATTATTTACAAAAATTATGAATTTACTGAAAGTAAACAAACAAAATGCATTATGGCATAATAATAAATACATATATATTTACACTGATATAACACACTTATAAATGTATCAGTACTGCACACTATATTTTACAATTAGTTTAGGAATACTAATTTAAGAATGAGTTTATTAATTACCATTGACCTCATGTATAAAATTATATACAAAAATTAACGCTTCTTTTTGATAATTTGAACGGTTTATTATTAATCCCATTAGTGCTAATTAAAAGATACGTGATTCCCTCACCAACACTACCGTTTTCCACACAGGCGTGTGTATGTGATGTATTGGAGGAGGAGAGGAGTAAGTAAGCAAATCCTCTGAAATAAGTAAATCCTTTGCAAACACTGTCAAGGCCTTTTTGTTGCTTTCCAAAGACTTCGGAATCATTTTATCAATGACAGAGCACAGAAAAGATCGTACTTTAGAAAGACGTATATATACGTCCGGGAAAATTAAAGCTTTGGCTGAGTGAGACATTTATATACGCCGGAGGCACTTGAGAAGTTAAAATAGTATTGTAGCCTTAACGTTAAAGTATCGTATTATTGAATTCAATACATTGTAATTATATGGAAGGGTGGTGGGATGAAAATTATGATTGAATATTGGGTGACAAGTACTGAAAGTTTGAGAAGCACTGATATAATGTAATTAAACGGTAAACTATACATAAACTATAATTCTACTAACTAACTTTGGAATCACATCTGAGATCATCCCCTTTTAGTAACAGTTGCATATGCAAAATTTAAATAAGAAGGGGATGGTTGTGCTTGATTATTTTTAATTGTTATTAAATCTTAGACTAATAATGGACATTACCGAATGAAATACTTTTTCAATATTCTATATAAAAAGCTGCAATATATATATATTTTTTTTGTTATTTATATTTTAAAAATTGTAACTATACTTTTCGGAAACATGGTATGCCATGACGAGTCTAATAACTCATCATACATTAAATGTATATCTATGAATCCTTTTGAATCAGATATTTACTATTATTTGCGTGTGTGGAATGTACTGAAACAACTTTTAGTGTACGAGTATTGTTTGAGTTATGTCCTGTTATTTCAGTAATAGCTTTAGAAATATGTCACATTTCTTATAATTAGGAATAGGTTAGGACATAATATCTATTGGTTTTTACATTTATTTTTACATGGTTAAAAATTAATATTTATTTGTAATGAGATCCCCAAAAAGTATTTATAAGGATTTAGTACGCTATGTTTAGAACAACGTAGAACACGTTTAAAATATTAATGTTTAAGATACTAATAAATTAATAGCTGTAGATTACCTTGTCACATATTTTAAGAGGTTAAGTAATTTTTATTAATATTGTATTCCAGCGAAATTTTTATATATTTTGTTTAATTTATTTCAAAAGTTTGGTAATGAAGTCATTTAACATCTTTTGTTTTAGACTTAATTAACTTTATACAATGAAAGAATAAAGTTAATGTATTAGCTTATAACACACTGTGTGTGTGTGTGTGTCTGAATTGATAAACAGTGTTTGTTGAGAAATATTTGAGACTAATTGAAATTATTAGTAGTTTCTCTAAAATAATGTTTGTTTTAATTGGTTGGGAAACTGAGAATTCTCTTGTGTCATTTCAGCAATTAACTTAATTTATCCCATTACATCAAATTTGATTACTGCGCACAAATAATTTGTCAAACTTGAGATAGTTAATAATGGCATAATGTGTTATATTTAATCAAATATCGGGAATTGGAGAGATTATTGAGAAACATTAGAGACCTCTAAAGAGAAGATTTTTTTTTTTAAAGTTTTTGTAGGATATTAAGCATATAGTTTTTTTTCCAGTGTAATCTTAAGCCTAATTTTTTAGATGTCCGATCTGATAACTTATGTTTCTGGGCTAAAAGTGTGAATTAGTCTCTTCAAGATTCCCTCGCTCTTATCAATGATTCCTAAATGCCACCAAAATGGGATATTGGTTATTGACCCTGACTACTGTGTCTTGGGATCGAATTCCAAAGAGGACATGTGGTTGGAATAGAAATATATAGAGCTTGTACAGAGTAGGGCGAATAAAATTTCGTCGATCCGAAAGATCCTTCAAAAGGTTGGTGGTAGAGAAAGAGGAGTGGTACACCCGAGGACCATCCTCGGGGTGGTCTCTTTGTGAATTAGAGTGGAAATGAGATAAACTTACTGTCACCTGTGTGCATAATGCTCAGGGCTGCGGTTAAATGACAAACGTTTTAGAGCCCCTTGGCACGATGAACTGTGTGATCCTATATCAGACATCGTCAATCGTGTGGCATTAGCAATCACAACTGCACAATGCACATTATCTGGAAAGTTTTCCAGAGGTATTGTGCACCGTTCCTTTTTTCCCCCCACTAATTTGGCAAGTTTTTCATCACCTTTGCAGTGCTTTTGAGCCCTGAGGTATAGTAGGAGGCCTCAACAATATCTTTTCAGTAAATAAAAGTGGCAATAGGTCATAAATGAAACGTCAGAGGATTTTGGATGAATATGCTAAAAATACATATATGTAATACCTGTCTTAGTTATTTTTAATTTTTCAATGAATGCAATTGAAAATGTTCTTCTTGAAACTAAGACTGTTGTGGCTTTGGTTTGATGCAGTTTTTACTCTCTGAAACAGTTTACATAGAAGAAATGCATTCCTCCCCCTCATACATATCTGATTTTAAGCATTCTTCTGATATTATGTTATACTGTAACACTGTAGATGTAATATTTCAGAAACAGGATTATTTTTATCTATTTTCGTATAACCTATTTAATGCGGATATCTGTTCCACACACAAAAAAAAAAGACGCGTACAAAGTTTTTAGATTGTGGGTCAAAAATTCAAAAACGGAAAATTTCTCCTACAACCCCTCACAATCCTTATTGGAAGTTGATTTTTCAAAACCCGTTCTGAATGGATTTTAACTCAACAAAAAGAAAACATGACTGCCAAGTTTCAATTCGCAAGGCCTTATAGTTCTGGAGATCAATCTCGTAGTGAGTGAGTTGCTTTTCTTCTACATATACAGATTAAAAGTATATTGTAAGCACATACTGTATTATGATAAAAATTATTAGGATTATATTTCTTAATAGTACGTCAGTTAAAAATTATTTACTACACTTTCCGAGCAAAAATGATTTTTATGTGAAAAGAAATGCATACTTACTGCGTTATTCGTAATTGCATAAATTAATTAAAATATTTCTTACATTTCATTTTTTCCAAATTATTCTGAAGAAAAATGAATTTAATATAAAATGCTTGCTCTGTTTTTGAATTTAAGCCAGACGCAGATATTGCTTAAGAAAAAAATACTCGTATTTATGAATAACATTATGAAAGACTTTCCGAAGTATTTCTTATGTAGTCATTTAAGACTTTTTCCCTTATTAGAGGTTTAAATTTAGAGGACTTTAAGAATTTTTGCTTTCAGTTCCATCGACTAATTACCTGAAAAAAAATCAGCATCAAAATTAAAATTTTTATACTTTGTACATAACTTACACAATTTTACAAAAAAAAATTTAAATCTTTTTTTTATAACTATTATATCTTATACTTTCCTTTAAGTATTAAAGTTCTAGAATAAACTATTTTTAATGGACTTTTTGGAGCTGAAATTCAGCCGTAATAAACAATTTGCATAGATAGTTTGTTTGAGTTACGCGATAGAAAATTTGAGTTTTAAGAATCTATATAAGTTTTGTAAGGAAAAATTTATTTTTTATAAAATCTTGTAAATTTAGAAAATTCCCGCCTAACACGATAGAGAGAGAGAGAAGGAAAATCAAAAATAGTATTTTACCCTCATACAGAAAAACTAATAGTTATCTGAAAATATAATATACCTTATTTTGAATTATATCCGTAACTAGTATTACTATTAAAATGAATCCTGAAAGTTTATTTTTCATTTATATGAAAGACGGAAATATTGAAAATTTTAATAGAATTTCTCATTTTTTTTTTTATTTATTTATTTTATCCGTATCACAATAGATAAACTATGATGCAGTTATTTTTCGTTTTACTAACAATTGATAATGATATGTTCATTAAGTGTTTTAGCTTTATGAAATATGAAATAGCGTAATCATTTTAATAAATGTAAAATGAAATTCTATTACACGATTAAGAAAATGGAAATACAATTTACATGAAAAATTATTTCTTTGTTAAAATCAGTGGTCCTTTATTTTGAATAAAATCTCATGTTTACTTTTACTCGAATATATCATAGAAGTCAATTGTGGATGCTGTCTTAGGTAAAGAATAAATTACATAATCTAATATTATCAGTCTTGCTATGCATTAGGACATTACAGTTATCTCAACTTCACTTACCCTTAAAACTTTTATTGATTTCTAATCTGCTGCGGATTTGTGTCTTACAATTGCAGACCTAGTGTATTCCCCGGAAGCTGGTATCTATTCTTAGTGCGGCACCATATAGGCGGATACCAATCACCACAGGTAATTTTGAAGCCCAGTTTCATTCCTAGAGGGAGGCACCTGAGCTCTGGCGATGCGAACCTGTACTAGAAATCAATTTTTCTGAGAGCTCCCAAGCCAGACACTATAAGGATCACTATAAGTGATCAGAGCAGCGTTTCTCAAACTGTGAGGTGCGTCCCCTAAGGGGGGCGTGATTAAATCGAAAATAGAAGATTATTTTGAAAAATTATCAATTTACTGAAAAGAAGCGAAACAAAATACATTCGGACACATTTATATTGATATAATCTACTTATTAACGTATCAGTACTGCACAATGTTTTGATAATTAATTCATCAATACCAAGTTAAGAGCGGGTTTAAAACTTATTAGTGACTTCCATAGGCTTGTCGTATACAAAATTATATGCAAAATTTAATACTGCCTTGTTAATTTGTGCAGTTTATAATTAAGGTCTTATTGTAGCCTTGCGTCATAGTATATTATTATTATATTCTATTGATTGTTATTGTATGGATGGGGTCGCGATGAAAATAATGATTGGAAATTCGGTGGCAAGTATGGAAAGTTTGAGAAGCACTAGATTAGAGCATAGGTTCCCAACCTTTTTTGAACTGGCGCCTCCTTTTCTAGTGAATATTTCGATACCGCCCCCCTCTCGCACTCCGCAGAAATAACAGAGTGCGTAAAACATGGCGAAAACAAGAATTAATTTTTTAAAAAATATTCTATAACTAATAGGATATATATTTTAAAGCACCCAGTTTTTTTTTTTTTTACTTGCAAATCTGAAATAGCTATTGCCACGAATATACACATTTCAATGCATACAATCAACATAAGGCAAACAGTATTAAAGTTTACTTTTGTTAGTACATAATCAGCGTGTTTTCTTAGTTTTTTTTAGACTATATTTGGTTAATCTACTCATGCCCCTCCATATCATCTCAAACCCCCTAACTTACTCTGGGTCTTTTTCTCCTCCCCCTGAAAGAATCAAACGCCTCCATTGAGAATCTATGAACTAGAGTAATTTAGAGGACAGATATCAGTGACAGCTTAAGGTATGCGACTACGTTCGGAACCGTGATTTTGCAAAAGCGTATAAATGGATAATATTTATGATATTTAGTGTCACTTAGATTAGAAAATGTATATAAAATTGTTTCAAGAATAGTATTGAAATAAAAAATTATTTAAGTACACTATTTTGACAAAAAATGAACATAGAATGACCCATTTTCAAAATAGTCTCCTTTTGTGAAAAATGCTTGTATTATATAATAATATTTTGCTTGTATATAGCTCAGATTTCTGCACAGAGGTTCAACTAGAAAGTTTGAAATATATAACTTAGAAGTGGGTTTATCCATGTTTTACGACAAAAGAGGGGAGCAATTTTAAGAAAAAAACGCCGTTATAATATTATTTCAAATGGTTGTAACTCTGAAAATAATGTGAATTTTTCAAAACTCTTAGTGGAGCCTCTGTACAGAGGTCCGAGCTATAACAGGCAATATTTTATTATAATAGAAGAATTTTTCACAAAAGGAGAACATTTTGAAGAAAGGTTATTCTAAGTCAATTTTTTTGCCGAAATATTGTATTTAAATAATTCTTTTTGTCCAAGTGTCCTTAAAATAATTTTATACATGTATTCTCTAATCTAAGTAACCCTAAATATCATGAATATTATCCATTTATGCGCTCTTTTAAAATTACGGTTCCGAACGTAGTCGGATACCTTAAGCCACTTGTAGAATATATTGTCATTAATTTACACAGTTTTTTTTATGGTAACATGAAAACAATATACCAAATTTAGATAACACATTGATGTAAATTTTATAGAGATGTATATTTCTGCTTTATTTGCATTCTAAAATTTTATTTAGGTATCTTATTGTGTCCCAAGTAAACTTCTAATACTCTTTCTTAAGCAAGAATAACAGAATAATGCAGGGGAAGTACAAATGATTCACCCGTTTTATAAAAAATCATATTATCGATACTACTGCCCATATTACAATAAGTGATACATGAATGTAAAGAGAAATATCACATGTTCTTTTTGTTTCTACAATTGTTTGATGTGTAATCCTCTTGTTACGCGGCATACGTCCAATCTGTAATCCAGTTCATTCCCTACATTTTGTAGAATCACTGTATCAATAGTTTGTAATGCTGCACAAATGTTTACTTGTCACCCTCTGTTTATTTGTTGTGTCAATTGCAAATGACGTGGCATTAAGTTTAATTTCTTTCGTAAAATTTCCCATACTGTTTTTGGGGGCATTCCAAGTTCACAGGCTGCAAATCTCGTAGACTTCCGTGGACTTCAAACAAAACTCTGTCTTGACCTCTCCATCGCTTCTTCCGAAACGCTTGGCCGACCGCATCTTTTCTTTTTACACAAGCATCCTGTTTTCTTAACTTGATGATACGTAATGCTCTTGTTGGTTGGTTGGTGGTTCTTATCCGTGGTGATTTCTAAATTCACATTGCATCGATATAACTGAAAAAAACTCTAAGCATTCTAATACGCAAAAACTCATCTCTGTCATACTCGCCGTGTTTGAATTTCAATCACAGCAATCTTGAATGTGCTGTTCATCATCAATAGAAAAAATAAGTATATTTATCTTTACATTTATATATATCACTTAATGTAATGTGTGCAGTAGTTTCAAAAATATGATTTTTTTTTAAATCTAATCCATTATTTGTAATCATCCTGCACACTAAGTATATTTTATTATAATAACTCAGCAAAATAATGAGTTTTAGTTTGTTTTTGAGAGTCTACACCCAATTATGTTTTTGCGCGAAATTCTTTTACACGATCTTGATATTAAAAGAATTAGAACAAGTAAATACATGACTTATTTTGTCTTAACACGATAGAACTAAATTTTAAAAAAAAATTGGCTTTATTTTTATATTTGTAGTTGTGACATTGGAGAACATAATGTTATTATATTTTTGTTTTTCTGATAATTCTCTGAAATACATAATCTCTTTGTGGAATTTTACCCGCTTTATTTGCATTTGAATTCGGTATTCGAAGCGAAAAGTATACTTTTGATGCATATAAAATGTAATAAAAATTAAAATAAAATCCGTGCATAACACATTGCCACAAAAAACATTCTGCGACACTAATTTTATGCAGCTGAAACGTTTCACATATATCAGAAGAAGCTTCAGAAAAAATAAACCTTTTTTACAAATAATTTACCCTCAATACAAAGAACAATGAAAGATAGCACGACCCAATGATTCAATCAGTATTTTTATCTACAGCTTGATCACATACACATCCTGAGTTGTGAAAATGTGGATTCGAATAGATGCTTAACTAAGTGGCGCGACAGCCCATGAGGGCCAAAGCCTACTGTGCCCAACATGGGTCCTGAGGCGCATGAGTAGATGTTCCGGTCAGTTGGTCAGTCTGACGCGAAACCCCCAGTGTTAAGTTCCCAAACAAGCTTGGCACTCATTTATCAACCCACTGAAGGGATGAAAAGCTAGGTCGAACTTGCCCAGCCTGGGGTTTGAACCTCGGACCTGTGGTGTAGAAGCGTTATGCACTAACCACTTAACCACTGGGATTTGAATAGATATTTGATTTTAATTTATGTGGCAAGTGAAACAACACCTGGGCAATTAGTGATGGATCTCATAATTTTTAACCATGATCAAGTAAAGA